>KZ061791.1:36087-74117 GCA_002091835.1 Anopheles maculatus
ATTCCGGAAGCAACAAATTTCTTTCGCATCCTTTCTGATTGAACAGCGTTGAAGTAATGGTGTAAAATTTGTCACTAAATTTTGATTGCTCACATTTTCCGTCCTACACAGATCTGCATGTGGTGATGGTTGGCGGTGGTGCGAAACCTTCGTTCCTAGTGTTTGTGTGTAAAATTTGGTGATTTTCCGGTGCCAGTCGGTTGGGGTTTTGTTGCCGGTGAGCCTTATGAACCAACTCGTCGCCCTGCGGGTGCAGAGTGAAAATCACAATTGGAGCTGAAAATTTCATCCGCCGTCGTAGAAAACTTAATTACCACCTTTACGCCGACATCGACCGCCGTTCCACCCGGCTAGAGATTCCTCTAGGTAAGTGTCTGTATGCTTTTGGTGGGCTAATCTTGCACTTTGTTGATAAGTGTTATCTTAAGGCCGGTTCGTAGACGTGATTTTTTATTCGTATACATATATTACGTGCGCGTTGTAAGAAGCAATACAAAGACTGGCGTTAATTATGGGGTAGCATTTGAATTTGGTAGCGGCGTCAGTCTTTCGCAAGGCAGGTCTAGGTATTGAACTAGGTATTAATTAATTGATAAATTAAGCAACGGATATAATTAAGCTGAGGACTTAATATATTGGGTCGCCAATCGCCTTGACATGACAGGACCGGGCATCGAATCCCTCCCGCACCGTCTCCCCGTACACAGGACTGACTATTCAGTTGCGGGTATCTTAAGTCAAGGAAGTCAGAAATGGCAGACCAAGACCTCTCGAGAATAATCAAATCAAAGGTACTAAAATAAACTTCTATTTGTTTAAAACAATCCGTAATTCTAGCTACACAACAGTCTACAACTTAGTGTTGTATATTCTAAATTGCACATTGTTATAAACTTGTGGACACTTGTTTTGTGACCTGTTACCACTGTACATCTCGTCAGTAGCAGAAAGCGAACGACGAAAAAGAATCATTCAATTACAAATTTCAGAATAAAATATTCACAACATTGAAAGCTTAAACATATACACCATTTATGGGAGTCCTTTGCTGTTATAAACGTTTATTTTGTAGACCCTTTCTAATTAGAGCCTGATGGGTCGAAAGATTCAAACGATACTTGTATTTTCTTTTGAAATGTGTGGTTAAATAGTTCAGAAATGGTGCATACAAACTCTAATTGCTATCAATTAATCTCAATTTTCTCCCCAGTTCATTTTGGTTTATGTCCAATTTTTATAGAACGCTAGGTTGTTCCTAGAGCAATGGCCAGTACCTTATGAGAATGCAGTTTAAAATCTCTGAACTATTTCGATGTAATAGGCTAGGCACGTCATGAAGTTGTTACCAAACCATCCAGACCTGAAAGCTATTTATTCAATTTTGCAGTATACATAGGCCGTTTAGTGATTTATTCTATTATTTTCGATAAATATTCTGCATTAAAATTGTCAGACAACCTGTACCGTATTATTGATTGAAACTGTAGCTTTAGCTGAAACATTAATTATCAATCAATTAGAAACTTCTCCCCTTTTAAATTAATGGAATTTGGAAGGTTTTTATTTCCGCTGCCATCTAGTCGCAGCGCGCAATATCAAACAGATAATTGACACCAATCAATCGTGCCGAATCACGTTAAATATCAACGATTGATGGTTAATAGCCCAAGCAATTCAGCACACTCTGGAACCGAGTTTTCAACAGGTTTTTACGATTGATGCTCCTTCAATGCTAATCGTACAGTTGGACAGAGAATCGTTCGCTTGCGCCTTCGCAACTGTCAAGCAAAAACCGAACCATCCCTTCTCTCGTGTTCCCACTCGTTGGCTTTGCGACTCCACTGCATGAACTGGAATCACATTTTCACGCAAAAACAATTAAAAGTGGCAACTTAATGCGCGCACGATGTCGGGAGGATCCGGCAAATGAGGATGGAGTTGTTGTTTTTTGAAAAATAAAACGTACGTACGTACCGTGCTAACATTTTACATTCACCTAACCGATGGGGTGGCAACGAAGTTGTATCGTGAACGCCAATAAACTTATTATAGAGCCTCCACTACCGCTTGCCTTCGTGCTTCCTGCTTCGCAAGTTTTTTTTGTTGCTCCGGTACGTTTGTTTAGTTAATTATAAAAAAATCCTCCTGTGGAGGCGCCACCAATGTCTTTCCGCTTTCATGCGACCGGAAGGGGCATAAAGAAAGGACAACCTCCAAGACAGCTAAGAGCAAAAGGCCTGGCCAGGTACGGCAGGAAAATCGCCAGCAAGTCTAGCTTTTAATATCGCGTGCAGCCATGTTGAAGTTGTTGGTTCGGCGGACGTTGGAGGAGTCCGCAAAGTTCACCGCAAAACTTTCTCTGCGTGTGTCTTTATTTTCTCGCGCTTCATGCGGCATCGGAATGACAGTTCTGATCCCTTTCGTTTGATTCCCCGTGCTCGGAAGCAACGAGAGACGAGAGTTGGCCATGCAGTGTTGATGAGGCCGGTACGGTGGCTCAACAATTTCAAACTCCAGAGTGCTAGATTATGATGTCATATCCTCATGTGAACGCCTTCGGTCGTCGTCGTCGTTGTCGTCGGCACGTTCGATTGTGTTGTATGTGTGGTAACTATTTTCTTCAAGACGCAAGGCGCCGCAAACAAATTGTTGGAATATTCTTTGCAAAAAAGACAACTTTCGCTTAAGCATATCATCAATGGCTTGTATGTTCTGCTAGAACTAACCAAACAACAAATGCAAACATACCATTCGGTCTACAATGTCACATAGAAATGATAACGAGCACTGTGAGGAAAGCATACTGTTTCGACTTTTATAGCAACGCCTCTATTACGTGTCTAGCAAGAATTAGTGGCTAATATGGTATGTTTGCATTTGTTGTTTGGTTAGTTCTAGCAGAACATACAAGCCATTGATGATATGCTTAAGCGAAAGTTGTCTTTTTTGCAAAGAATATTCCAACAATTTGTTTGCGGCGCCTTGCGTCTTGAAGAAAATAGTTACCACACATACAACACAATCGAACGTGCCGACGACAACGACGACGACGACCGAAGGCGTTCACATGAGGATATGACATCATAATCTAGCACTCTGGAGTTTGAAATTGTTGAGCCACCGTACCGGCCTCATCAACACTGCATGGCCAACTCTCGTCTCTCGTTGCTTCCGAGCACGGGGAATCAAACGAAAGGGATCAGAACTGTCATTCCGATGCCGCATGAAGCGCGAGAAAATAAAGACACACGCAGAGAAAGTTTTGCGGTGAACTTTGCGGACTCCTCCAACGTCCGCCGAACCAACAACTTCAACATGGCTGCACGCGATATTAAAAGCTAGACTTGCTGGCGATTTTCCTGCCGTACCTGGCCAGGCCTTTTGCTCTTAGCTGTCTTGGAGGTTGTCCTTTCTTTATGCCCCTTCCGGTCGCATGAAAGCGGAAAGACATTGGTGGCGCCTCCACAGGAGGATTTTTTTATAATTAACTAAACAAACGTACCGGAGCAACAAAAAAAACTTGCGAAGCAGGAAGCACGAAGGCAAGCGGTAGTGGAGGCTCTATAATACGTTTATTGGCGTTCACGATACAACTTCGTTGCCACCCCATCGGTTAGGTGAATGTAAAATGTTAGCACGGTACGTACGTACGTTTTATTTTTCAAAAAACAACAACTCCATCCTCATTTGCCGGATCCTCCCGACATCGTGCGCGCATTAAGTTGCCACTTTTAATTGTTTTTGCGTGAAAATGTGATTCCAGTTCATGCAGTGGAGTCGCAAAGCCAACGAGTGGGAACACGAGAGAAGGGATGGTTCGGTTTTTGCTTGACAGTTGCGAAGGCGCAAGCGAACGATTCTCTGTCCAACTGTACGATTAGCATTGAAGGAGCATCAATCGTAAAAACCTGTTGAAAACTCGGTTCCAGAGTGTGCAGAATTGCTTGGGCTATTAACCATCAATCGTTGATATTTATCGTGATTCGGCACGATTGATTGGTGTCAATTATTTGTTTGATATTGCTATGTTTGGGTTTGGCGCGCTACGACTAGATGGCAACGGAAATAAAAACCTTCCAAATTGCATTAATTTAAAAGGGGAGAAGTTTCTAATTGATTGATAATTAATGTTTGAGCAAAAGCAACAGTTTCAATCAATAATACGGAACATGTTTGTTTAACCATTTTAATGCGGAATAGTTATCGAAAATAATAGAATAACCCGCCAAACGGCCTATATATACTGCAAAATTGAATAAATAGCTTTCAGACTGTTGTGTAGCTAGAATTACGGATTGTTTTAAACAAATAGAAGTTTATTTTAGTACCTTTGATTTGATTATTCTCGAGAGGTCTTGGTCTGCCATTTCTGACTTCCTTGACTTAAGATACCCGCAACTGAATAGTCAGTCCTGTGTACGGGGAGACGGTGCGGGAGGGATTCGATGCCCGGTCCTGTCATGTCAAGGCGATTGGCGACCCAATATATTAAGTCCTCAGCTTAATTATATCCGTTGCTTAATTTATCAATTAATTAATACCTAGTTCAATACCTAGACCTGCCTTGCGAAAGACTGACGCCGCTACCAAATTCAAATGCTACCCCATAATTAACGCCAGTCTTTGTATTGCTTCTTACAACGCGCACGTAATATATGTATACGAATAAAAACACACACACACACACACACACACACACAACGCTTGACTCACTATCGATAGAATCCCCAAACAAGGGTGCAGTATCTAGTCCCCAAAGTTCGGGAGTTTGTTTACACACACACACACACACACACACACACACACACACACACACACACACACACACAACGCTTGACTCACTATCGATAGAATCCCCAAACAAGGGTGCAGTATCTAGTCCCCAAAGTTCGGGAGTTTGTTTGCGCTGGAAGGCTTTAAGGCCACGGTTCCATTCACCGTAACCTACATCAATGAAATAGTAATCGCGCGATCTGTTGTTTACATACCAAATGTGCTGTAACAGTGTGCTGTAATAATTTTCTAGCGCACCAAATGGAAACTCGAAATCGACTTAAACAAGCCGAACAAGCAGCACTGTGCAAGTCACAATGTTCAAGCGATTATGAACAAACATCAACCATCCGCATTGACATACCACTGCTTATGCGAACCATTTTCCATTACGACTCGTTTAAATCTCCAACCGTGACCGCACATTTTCACTTCACTTTCAAAGTGGGTGTTATTTTATATGAAGCAGTCCCATTTTCGGAAGCAATTTTCACTTTTAAGAGACATTTTACTTGGCACCAAAGGGGGGAAAAAAACGCCGCTCGAAAGCGTAGTTATTGTGTGTTTTAAGTAATTATTTAGCCATATGGTGTGTTCATGCTGTGGATTGGGTGTTGAGATCAGTATAAGAGAAACGATCAGTCAGTGTGACGTTCGCTTGACCGCGCTCATAGCATGATCGGTAGCGGTGCGTTCAGAAAGTGGTCAGCGTAGAAAGCGAAAAGCACCGACACTCCGCCCACACACACCTAATCGGCGTCGGGTGGAAATGATGAAGTAATCAAGCGCGCCGCCGTTCGACTGTTCGCGAGGGTAAAAGCAATTGAGGAAACAGTTCTCTTCGCACATTACACGCGCGTTTCAATAACATTTCTCTTACGTAGCTTAACTATTTGATTGCAAGCTGTAAGCTGTTTGGAAATGGGTCTATGTAAACAGCGCTTAACGCTTCGACGGGTGATGGTTACTGAATGATTTATGCTTAGTAGATGACTCCTTTCAAATAAAATTCTTCAAAGTCAAACGTTAAAATCTCTGATAAATCTTACACAAACATAAAGTCTTCTCGAACTCAAACAGCTAGCGGGTTAGCGCTTCATTTGTTATTGAGGGCATCAGTTGTACTATGTTGGTATGATAGAATTTTCGATTAGCCATTACCCTATTTTGACATACGGTCGAATTCGTAAGCATACTCGTACTACGCCAACCCTACAACAACGAGCGTCAATGTTTTGAATGCAGTTGAATAGATTACCTTTAGCAATTTCCTTTGCCGATGCAAATACTTCCGGCCATTTTGCTGCCGACTATATGCATTCATTCCCGGCTGTCATTTTATGGTGTTTACCGCATTTGAATGATACCAATCAAATTTCAAAAAGACCAGCCCTCATATGTTGTGCTCGACGAAAAACGAAGAATCACAAACCAATGCACCACTTTCACAGCAACATTGAATAACTATGTACGATGCTTGCCGGTTGCGTATTACCATGTCGCACGATCAGAACACTCACAACGCAAGTGTAATGTTATAGAGAGGTTACCCAAAACTGGGGTCTCATCGTGCCTAACGCGCTTTACTCTGATGGGTGCGAAATAGAACGCCGCAGCAGATCCATTATCATTTGTTGGCTGAGCATCGGATATGGTGTATGAGTGTGCTAGACATATGCTGTTTGACGTTCGGCTGTAAATGGTCTTTTAGTCAATCGAGTTCTCGAGTGGTTTTGTGCTCTGTATGCGTGGTGTGAAACATTCTCTGCCCTCCCAGGTTTGTTCTCCTAATCTTTCCGTAGTTTTTCGTCAAGTCTCACGGAAATAATGCGCAAGTTGGCGAATCGATAATTTGATAAGTTATTGATGGTTGATCGATACTGGAGTGCTTAGCTTTTGAGACGATACAATTTTCGAGCAAGCCTCGAAAGTAAAATTCGCGTTTTGTGAAGAATAAGTAGCTTTCCTGGGGAGGTTTTTTTTTGGTGGCAAAGTCAAATTACTCACTCATCTGAAGGGGCAGGTTTGGTTCCGTTCATCGCGACCTTGTTTCGGTGCTTTGATGGAGCACATTTTAACACGTCAAGCACGCCCTTCCTGGGCGATTTTGCTTCGGCTGGTCGATGCGAAACACCCAGTAACTGGCTTTCCTTCACGGCTGATCGTATCGGGCGCTAGAGGCGTTAAGCGAGAGAGGTCTCGTACTTGTCGGCCAGTATTGATAGATGGTGGGAAGCTAAATTGCATTACAACGCCACATGCACCTGACAGTTTTAGTTGGGTCTGATGGAAGGATCCTAGATTGGAAGGCCGTGCACTGTAGCCCGGATTTTCCCTTTACTGCAATTGAATTAGTCGGTGCGATTTTCTTCCGAAATGTGCTGGTAGAGTAAGGAACCTTTAAAATCATAGAATGATGAGCTTGTTGTCGTCCGCGCAAGGAAGCTAGAGGGAGAACATTCTGATGGAAAGGCTTTTGTTACTTCCTTGCCGGGGTCGGATTTATGTCTGCTCAAGTTTTCGATCAGGAAGTACTATTATATTTGACAGCCTCTGTAGTGTCGACGATGGTTGGCAGTGCTTCCATTTTTGAAGAGCTGTTTATGCAGTGTTTCACCACGAATCAAGGGCTTTCGAAGTGAAATTATTACAAGGTTTATGGTTGAGTGTGTCAAAATTGAAAGAAAAAGAATACCGATTATAACTATTTTTGGGTGTATCGTTCCAACAGGAATATCTTCATTCTACTGTAATATTCTGCTAACGTACCTGACGTGTCTGATTATAGTATCAACAGTAATTATAGTGCTGAATGTAGCCTTTCGACTACGATTTCATTTAGCGAGGTTATTGGACACAACGGTTCATTACTGTTAACGACAGATAATTTAAAATGCTGAACAAATTAGGAAAACTTCCGGTGTTCTAATTTTGGAACCGCGTTTGCTCATCCATTTCCTTTACGCTGCAATTCTTACCCGCGAAGTCAAACATGCAAAGTATCCTCTCTATGTTCTCTGACTCATTCGCCTTTTTTTTCGCGGTTGTTAGTACCGTTTTTAGACAAGTTTAAGTGCCGACATGCGGTTGAAAAACGCTAGCACGAAAAAAAAGGGGAAACGCAATCATGCGATCAACAGTAGCGCGATTGGAAGAATTCCAAGTTGTCACCGAAAGCGACGGTTAGCGCATTTGTATAGCCGTCGTCGATCATTCGACGGGCAATTAGGTATGCACCGGCGCATGTCGCACGCTACTGTGCATTGTACGTACGCGCCTGCCTTTCGATACGGTACCAATGTCAGTCGGATTCTCTATTCTCGCTTGTTCCAGCTCCAGCAGGCTAAGTTTTCATGAACGGGCATGCAAAACACGCGTCCGAATTCGGATGATGACTTCATGTAACGGAATGTTTGCTGTGTTTCTTTCACTCAAATATTAGTCATTCAGGGGAAGATACCAGCACTTGATACCGGCAGACCGTAGAAGCTGTGTAGTGCTCGGTCTGATCGAAGATACATGCTGCTTGGTGGCTAAGAATAGGACAAGCCGTATGTATAGTACTTCAATTTGAATCGTTCGGATGCAGCAAAACGAGCAGAAAAGATCTTCACATCGAAATAAAGATTTCTTTTTATTGGAAAAAAAACCCAAAGCGGTGATGTTTAATTTAATTTATTGATTGTACTTGAAATTCTGTATCTGTAACGGTCAACATTTCTCGTGACAAAAGCTAAGCAAATTTTTTACTCAACATTTTAAAATATTCAGTTGTATATTTACTAGCGTTTTTTATGGAATCTCCCATAGATTTATTGATACTTAATCGCACATATCAAACGGTCTCGTATCGAAAAAGTTTTCAGGATAACTTTGAAGTCTTTATAACTGTTTAAGATCACTCTCCCTCTCAAGAATTTTAGGAACTAGCTGCTACTTGCAAGATGGTTCATGTTTCCGAATTTGAATTATTGATGCATGCAGTATTCTTTGCATTCTCGATTTGAAGTATCAGACACCATGTTTAGTGAGGATTCTGTAAAGAATAAAAAAACGCTCGCTCGGATATCATTCTTTAAGCGAACATTTCAAGCTGACTGGTTTGCTATTTCTAGTTTCTAAAAGCATAAAACAATGTCTTAATAAAATATTTAATTAATATATAATAATAACGCTTCACTTGACTGACTCGCCAATGGTAATAGACACCAATCATGAAGACGTTGAATTAATTCAATATGTCATATCCATCCAACCGTGTAACGCCATATTTGTTGACAATACATAGTGGAGTGAGTTTTGTGGTTTTGCGACAACGAAAAAAAACGTGAAAAAATCACATTCGTTCCGGTTGTGGTGCCAGCCAAATGTCGCACAAGCCAAACCGCGCCGCTTGACCTAGACCAATGGTCGACAGCTGGCTAATATACAATGGAAGGCTAGCCGAGAAAGGTCGGTTTTGTTCCATTTTGTTTTCGGAGTTGTACTACTGAAAGGGTAACAAAAACATAGTGAAGAAAAACATTATCTTGTTATCTTGGTGATCATATTTTGTAATTTTACTTGTTCATTTTTTTGAGCAATCATGTCTGTAAGATGTCACCATTTTTGTAAATGCTTTTAATTAGTTCTAATGGCTGATTGCGTATCATACCCTTTTTGCAAAAACACCCCATGTGTTGAAAGCACAGCTAAATCAATACCAACGGCAGTCAGACATGCAATGGCGACGCACCTAGCGGCCATCACGGCTAAAAGCGTGATGATTAATCGCAATCGTAGACGGATACAGCGATAAGGAAAAATGCCACCAAATGTGATTTGGAAGTGGTGATAGTAGCAGCACCACCAGTCCTGACGCAGAAAGTGTCTAATGAGCTTTGGCAGTGAACCGGAAATCGAAACGAATGAAAGCGGACGTACCGAATAATGAAACTATTTTTAACTAGACGCGGTTGATTACGCGCAGTTAATTGATCGATGCGAAGACAGAGGACGGTAATGGATAATTTTCCTAAACGTCTGTTTATTTTCGTTTGTTCACTATTATAATGTATGGGAGGCATAAAGAAATCGAAGTCGTCGAAAGTTGAAAACGAAAGTTGCGGAAACTTAAATGCAACTATTACAGCTTACTTTCTACGACATAAATGAACCAATCTGATTCTTACTAATCACACATTCTAGAAAGCAAAACCCTTCTCATCCATCCTCAGCATAGCTTCTGCTTTTGATTATTGAGTTATTCCGAGCACGTACATAAAATATTCACATAATTAAAGCCAGTAAGCGCGCGTCGTAACACCACCGATCGATAGATCGATTGATGGTAAGTGCCAGGTCGTGAAAATTTATGTTATGGGTCTGGGGGCTAATCAAATGGCGTGCGACGGCGCTAGTGTGATTTATGTAAACGATAGCGGTACCTGACTGTACTGCACCGAGCTCTGTTAATTGTTGTTATGATGATTAAAATTAGTAAAAGCTTGTTTTGTTTTTGTTATTTTATTCTATTTACTTCACAGATTTTACCGACATCAGTGGTGCAATGCCGTGAAAGCGTGTATGCTATCCGTAGCTGCTGGAATCGACAACAAATTTATTGTTTGCGGGTATGTTAACTTAAAGTGTAATAAGTAAATTATTTTTCACTGATCCACAGTCTGGTTTATTTGTCGCAAATGATTTTTGTAGTACAAATACATATTGTCGTATTTTTATTTTGCAATATTTTAGCATATAATCTATGTGTGATCAATCCATTTTAAGGTTTTCTTTACTCTGTTTTGTTATGACAATTATACACCAAAAAACTAGTGTTGGGTAAATCTGATTCAGATTCATGAATCTGAATGAATCTTTGAACTGAATGAATGACTCTGAATCTCATTTATAAAGATTCATGAATCCAAAAAGATTCATGAATCCCCAAAGATTCATGAATCCTCAAAGATTCATGAATCGTCAAAGATTCATGATCTACGAATTGATCGAACGAGTGGCGGATCAACCCAGGTGCGAAGGGAGCGGCCGCTCGGGGCCTCGACGAAGAGGTAAATCCCTCTGGCAATTTTAGCATTCACTGTTATGCGTATCATACCCTTTTTGCAAAAACACCCCATGTGTTGAAAGCACAGCTAAATCAATACCAACGGCAGTCAGACATGCAATGGCGACGCACCTAGCGGCCATCACGGCTACAAGCGTGATGATTAATCGCAATCGTAGACGGATACAGCGATAAGGAAAAATGCCACCAAATGTGATTTGGAAGTGGTGATAGTAGCAGCACCACCAGTCCTGACGCAGAAAGTGTCTAATGAGCTTTGGCAGTGAACCGGAAATCGAAACGAATGAAAGCGGACGTACCGAATAATGAAACTATTTTTAACTAGACGCGGTTGATTACGCGCAGTTAATTGATCGATGCGAAGACAGAGGACGGTAATGGATAATTTTCCTAAACGTCTGTTTATTTTCGTTTGTTCACTATTATAATGTATGGGAGGCATAAAGAAATCGAAGTCGTCGAAAGTTGAAAACGAAAGTTGCGGAAACTTAAATGCAACTATTACAGCTTACTTTCTACGACATAAATGAACCAATCTGATTCTTACTAATCACACATTCTAGAAAGCAAAACCCTTCTCATCCATCCTCAGCATAGCTTCTGCTTTTGATTATTGAGTTATTCCGAGCACGTACATAAAATATTCACATAATTAAAGCCAGTAAGCGCGCGTCGTAACACCACCGATCGATAGATCGATTGATGGTAAGTGCCAGGTCGTGAAAATCTATGTTATGGGTCTGGGAGCTAATCAAATGGCGTGCGACGGTGCTTGTGTGATTTATGTAAACGATAGCGGTACCTGACTGTACTCCACCGAGCTCTGTTAATTGTTGTTATGATGATTAAAATTAGTAAAAGCTTGTTTTGTTTTTGTTATTTTATTCTATTTACTTCACAGATTTTACCGACATCAGTGGTGCAATGCCGTGAAAGCGTGTATGCTATCCGTAGCTGCTGGAATCGACAACAAATTTATTGTTTGCGGGTATGTTAACTTAAAGTGTAATAAGTAAATTATTTTTCACTGATCCACAGTCTGGTTTATTTGTCGCAAATGATTTTTGTAGTACAAATACATATTGTCGTATTTTTATTTTGCAATATTTTAGCATATAATCTATGTGTGATCAATCCATTTTAAGGTTTTCTTTACTCTGTTTTGTTATGACAATTATACACCAAAAAACTAGTGTTGGGTAAATCTGATTCAGATTCATGAATCTGAATGAATCTTTGAACTGAATGAATGACTCTGAATCTCATTTATAAAGATTCATGAATCCAAAAAGATTCATGAATCCCCAAAGATTCATGAATCCTCAAAGATTCATGAATCGTCAAAGATTCATGATCTACGAATTGATCGAACGAGTGGCGGATCAACCCAGGTGCGAAGGGAGCGGCCGCTCGGGGCCTCGACGAAGAGGTAAATCCCTCTGGCAATTTTAGCATTCACTGTTATTAGCCAAAAGTTGATTACACAGCGCTTAAAACATTACAAAAACTCATGCTCATGCAACTTACCATGTGTTCTCGATCAATCATCAATCGGTTTTGCTAACCGATATAGCTAAAAAGGTGTTAAATACATCAAAATTGTCACGGACCCATCGAATGCTCGGTGAATGGAACAAACAAACAACCAAATTCCTCATTGCAACCCTTGCCCCCGTTGATTTGGACAGGATTTTTATGAATGATTTTATGGTGTTGGTGAAAGCTGAAACTACCAAACCCCGCAAGAGGCACGACCCTCTGCCCTATCGATGTGTGGGTGCGTGAGCAGTTCAATGTTCTCAGTCGCGGCGCCAGGGCATTCGGGGTTCGTACGCGTGTGGGGTACAATGATCGAAGAGAACAGAAAGCAAACCACTTTTAATTCTCACGATTCTACACCATACCTGGTGCAAAACCTTTAGCGAGAGCACTGGAGAGTGCCAATGGATTATGCAAATTGTTTCCCAAAATCCGTTGGTGTTTTGCTTCGAACCGGAATGCTCGGTAAATGTGAGACGCGAAATCTGCTTCTAGTTTCTCCCATTTGGAGCACATTTAGACTCTCGGCTGTCGAATGCCGTTCGGTCGTGTTTATGCTTCGTTCGCTGCCAGGTTGTTAAAACTGTGTAGGCAAACGGTTAGTGTCACTATTACGGTTTTCAAACACTTTCGTCGCCTTGGTGCAGACACCCGCCTGGGGTTGGGGGACGGAGCAGCAGGCTGGTCTCACTGGGGTGGGCTGTTTATAGTAGTACCCTGCACTCGTCCGCGGTTTCCTTCGCTTCATTTTTTTTGCTCCAATACCGTTTGTTTGTTATGGTAACACTGGTATTTGGTTTGTTTTCCCATTCGATTGCATCGTTCCGTTTCGAGTCTCCGTATACCCGGTGTATACGAAGAAAACCCCTGTACTCTCTTAGGGTGGAAATGGGTTGAAGAGGGTTGGGTGTACCGTACACAATGCATCCTTATCTAGAGCGCACCGTTCGGGTGGCCTTTGATGGAAAACCAGCCCTAACAGTAGCGAACCGGAGTTGCTTGTAGTGTTTGCAAGTAAAGCTCTCGGTAAAGAAAATGCACTTGTTTTTTTCGGGAACCGTGTTCCGGGATCGGTTGGTCGATGAAAAATTAGGTTAGCCAGTCAGACCATGGTGTTGGTCTGCGCGAGAAGCGCGATTAGTTTCATTCGTGCGGATGTTTAGTGGTTAGTTTTCGCGGTACAGCGGTGCTATAACGTAAGGACGCCATCATCGAATTGGACCTATATTCCTGTGGATGGACCTAGTTGTGTGTGTGTTCATTGAAGTCTGATTTTTGTGATAATGATTGCAAGGCTATGCAACCGTACCACCAATGGGGTCAGGTGTGTTCCTATAACTGGCGGTGAGGACGAACTTGATGGGAAATCCTTAAAATCTATTGGTTCGTTTAATACAAATGAATAATGCTGCTCCAAATAATCAAGAGCGAAGCTTATTTCTACTGTGATGTACTGTGGTGCAGTTGTGCATAGATGTTTCTCGCAAAACCTAAAGTAACCAGTGCATTTATCGAGTAATAAAGTCTGTTTATAAGAAGGATATCAGTGTAAAAAGTTACATTTATGTGTGGTTTGACGGTGCTGTCCCTCATTAAATGCAGTCAGTGAGTCAGTGTTCAATCGAAGCTTGTGTTTAAAAAAAAACACACAAAATCGACCTTGTCCGTTGCATTTGGCTCGAACCTTTGTGGATAACAGTGTCCAGTGGTGTCGCTGCAGCTGCCAGACGACCGACAGCCTGAAGCACAGTGGGACGGAATGTTGTGTCGCAGGCAGCACCAAATATGGCAACGCCGTCGCCGTTATGTTGCCACCGAGGACGGTGCAACATTGCCACCATAACTTGCGGTGCTAGTCGCTGGGGTGGAACCGTGGGCTGTTGCGTCTGTTGCTAAATCCCCAGTCGCGGACGGACGACCGAACAAAAACGGCAACAACAAAAAAAAAACAAGCCTCACCAAAACCTGTAGATACCATCCATCGGAATTTTATTTCTGCGTAGCGGTTGGCGTGTGCATCGTTGACGTTGTTGTCGCGCCCTCCGCTGCCGACGAGGGAACATGAACAACTTCCAGCGGCTCAGCTTGTACAAGTATGTGTAGTTTCTCTCTCTTTCTGTAATAGTTTTAAATTTGTGTCCCAAAGAAAAAAGTCATAAAACTCTTCTTGTAATCGTCATTACGCATTGTTCAATCGGTTTTGGATGAGCAATAAAACGCTAGTGTGTTACAGACAGGAACAGTTTTGCGCCGAACCTACAAGTAGAATAATATTTACGTTACCTTTTTACCTTACCTTGTTCCTCTTGAAATGGGGACGACCTTGCCCGATTTGGAAGAAAGTCGCCAGTGCGCACGCTTCCCAAGCTCGAAACTTAACCGTATAAAGGCATCGACCGCTTGTTGCTCACCCGTTGCTTCAAAACCTTTACCGACTGCAAAACCTTACATTGATTGTCGTTTGTCTCCAAATCGCGCTTGTCCCGTGTTGCCGTAAAGCGTATTATTATCTGATTTAAAACTATAATAATTGAAATCGATTACTGTTATTTTTTAATATTTTATAGCAGGTATGGCAGACCAGTTTTGCCACACCTTTTCTATATGACTCTTAAGGAAGTTACAGTTTGGTTTACTAAAGAATACGTGTTCTCTTTGATGTTGTTCTTATTTATAATGATCAACAGTAGATATGAAGCTAAAGTCACCTAACCCGTGCTAAACTATGTGAATCAGCACAATTCTGTATTACGAAAACTTCATCGTCTTGGCTTATAGATCTTCCAAGTCAGACCCGGCTTCTAGACCTATTTTATGCAATGCTGCCGGACAGTTAGTCCTTGCTACCGACTTCTTCTTGGGATAACGTCCTACTGGCTCATGTCGGCTATCATCTAATGGTTTCCTAGACGTATTGATACAACGTAGTTGAACAGCCAGTTCTGACGACGGGGAAACGGTCTGGATGTTCGATCCCCGGCCTTACCGTGTGAAGGCTAGTGCTGTTGTTGCCTCGGTCTCAACTACGGACGGAGTACGGACTGTCGTATGTATTAAATAACAGATGAACTTTGTATGACCTTCAAAATGAAATTATTATGCATAACTCGATAAATGTTACACAAATACTATTATTGCTTCCAGGACGGCCTTTCGACATTATACACGGACCTTATTTTTTAAGGGGTCTATAATTCTTCAGCTCTTCCTGAACCTTTTTATTAAGTTGCTAATTCGTCTTGTTCACATGCTAATTTGATAAGGTCTTCCGATAGTGGTTTACCCAATACATCAACTGATCAGTTGGGACATTCCAAATTCGACGATGCATTTAGCGTCAAAAGATTTGTTTCACAAGGGTCGTAAGCCGCTTATGTTAAGTAATTATTACATGAACGACCTCATCTGAAACATGGACGACGTGTTTTTTTTTATAACAACGGCCATGTTGTCCACAATATTGCATCGTCTATTAGAGATATGCCCTGACCACTTAATCTATGTTTCCCAACGATATCACCCTTTAGCCGATAAAACCCAAAATTGCCTTATTCTTTCTGCCGAATTAGAAAAGTCTTGCAAATGTGTTGGGTATCAAATAAATCCTAATATATTGTAGAACTTGAAAAGGTTATAACTGGTTGGAAGGAAGATCCTAGTTATTTTCAATTTCTTGGCTCAGAGATGGGATCCTGGGACGCAGCTAATCTCAGTTGGGGTTGCAGTTGCTGTTCTAGTTTATTTAGCATTCCAAAAGTTTTTTTTTCCATTAAAATTCTGCAAAAGTATGCTTTACAGTTTAAGTACGAAGAAAGTTCATAGGGATTTAACTACCATTATTAATCATAACCAATGCTTTACGTTTGAAGTAGCTCAAAGTACACAGAAGAAGAAAATTGCTGGCAATTATTCGTGTAATACCTTTACGCGAAGGAATGGTTTCCTCACGGTGGCACCATCACGTGAATGTATTTTCATTTTGCATTTAATTTGTAGTTTCTTCATTATTTAAACCTGTTACTTCCCCTACTGAACTAAAGGGTTTTCTTTTAATTGTTTTTCGGAGTGCGACCGGTTTAAGGTTTTTTTTTTAATTTCCAAACTTAATTAAAGTGTACGTCTTTTTATCAAGAAATGCGATCACTGATACAATGGCAAATGGTCTGAACCACAATATGACAGTAATTTCATAGTTTCCTAGCGCTTTCGTGACCTGAATTAACCTGTCCTTTTACTTCACACCACCAACTGGGGGAACGGATGTAGCGTAAACTTACCGCCCCAGCACATTGTTTTTTCCCCGTTCACCAAACGTCAGGCAAACGTCGTAAAGAAATTCTGGCCGGAAGGAAGCACCTCCAATGGGAGGTTTGCCCGCAAAACGGAAAGGCAAACGCTAGACCGCCTATCGTCTTTTTTTGTTTTCTTCTTTGGTTCTCCGATTAAACGCCGTCCGTGTAGTATGTAATTGTTGCTTAGAACAGCCAACAGTCTACCTTGGAGCTGTTGTTTAGTGGAGCGGTGGGAGTTGCTGAGCTGAATGTTGTTTGCAACATGACAGCCCAACGTCAACCGCAGTTAATACCGCGGGTATATATACAAGATCGACTGTGTTCGTGTGGATGGAGACGGGCAGCACAACAGCAGAGCCGAAAGCCACCTAAACAACACATGCCGACGGGGAATGCGGTGTCCTTTGTGATTTGAGTCCGGGACGCACATTCCGATATTCGCGTGCCGTTGTAACAATCCGGGCGAGCGTTCCAGGGCAACCGCGGTGATTGGTATATTGGAGGTCGGGCGGGGTTTTTTTTCTATCGAAGGGTGTACCGGTAGAAAGAGCCCGGTTTGAGTCTCGCCGCGATGTAACACATCCGATAACCGAATCAGTCGAACTCGGGACTCCTGACAGTGCAGATGCAAATTTCGAATTTGTGTAGCAATTCGTGAACGGGTTTTTATTAGCGATTAGTGTTATTTGTCTTTACTTTGCAAGAAGAACCATTTACTATCCGTTTTTGACGCAACCTCGTATACGATAAATAATTATTAGTGTTAATCTAGATCATTAACAGTGCTGTGAAAAATATTGGAAAAGTTTTTCCCGGTTCTGTGCCGGTTGTGTAACGCAAGTATTAATCGGCCAAAGATGAGATTACGCGAACAGTTGGCAAGGGAAATTTTTGACCCAAGTTCCTGCCTAAGTCAAAACATCATCATCAGGGAGATGGTGTTACAGCATAAAGAAAAAATGTAACGTATTCCATCCAGTGAACGTTATCGTGTTATCTTGTGATTAAAGGAAAAGAAATAATATGGTTTTGTTATTCAGTGTTTGAAGAATTTGATAATATATGATTCAAAAGATAGTTCTAAAATCAGCTAACTATTATCTACATACAGTATTTAAGAAATAATACAGTGGGATAGAAAGAATACAGAGAGGAGGCAGCCAATCCCTCAACTTACAACCCCTTCACAAAAAAAGTAGATCATTGAAAAGCCAATGAACTTATAAAAAGGATAATCGTGTCGTTCCACAATAAACGATGACCGACGACTCCCAACCGATATGACTAATCGAACATAAATTATTACCCTTCTATTAGAGAAGCACCGGGAAGAAGCTGGTGTGAGTCGAATTGTTGTGTATACAACCGTCATGCAGTTGATTTTATAACTCCCGCCCCGTGTTGACTACTTGGTGGTGAATTCATAATCTGTGGTTTTTGTGGAGGTTTTCCGTACCGTCAAAAAAAGGCTGAAAAAGGGTAGTCGATAACGTATGGTGGCATTAGAAATTATGAATTGATTATGGAGTGGAGGAGTTTCCGATCGACGGCAATATTCTACGTTGGTGGATTGGGGGAATGCGCCCTCTTTTTTCCTTATAAGAAATATCGTTAGTTTTGTGACGTTGTGTCTGACTATTCTTTGGTTTTCTTGCTCTACTTGCAGGCGGAAACTAAACGGGTACTCTAGTTTGGATTTATTCGTTATGCCGATAACCGACAAACCGCGATTAAATCACTCACAAAAGTAAGTATGCAATCAAATAATTTTTCATCTCCCACACCCCCAATAATGTTTGGAGCATGATGAGTTCGGGAATGATTATTTATGATCCCAATGCACCCTTAATGTTTACTACAGAGAACCCCTTTGAAGTTTTATGAATAATGTTTAGATTTCAAAAACAAAGTTACATCTTCCCTTTCCTCCCTGTCCCTGTCAAACAAGAATTCAGTAAATCTGAGCTACTTTCATACTAATATGGTTTGTTCTCCTTTTTTTAGTGCCAAAAAAATATTACCAGCTACACCCAATCCATGGGTTGCCGGTGGTCCACCGGGTGGTAAAGACGCTGTTCTCGTATTCCGTACTTACGCACTATCCCCTGCGGCTTCGGAGAACGGGTCCGATCTGTGCTCCGGTGCTAGCCCATCAGTGACACCGTCAACGGAAACCACATCGAACCAATATCCATCGGATGTAGCAGCCAACAACGCTAGTTCGTCAACGGCTCGGCTGGTCGAGTTAAAGAACGCACAAAAATCATCTTCCACTGCCCCGAATTCTACACTGCCGAAAAATTTTAACGTTCAGCGCAAAACACGAGGAACTGCACCGAGCAGAAGCAGCACTACCGAGGACGACGACGACGACGAGGAAGAGGGCGAAGGTGGCGAGGAGGAAGAAGATGACGAGGAGGAAGAGATTGAACGGGCGGCAAGAGATGAAGACGCCCAGGACGAAGACGAGGCAGACGAGGGCGAGGGTAACGATGATGAGGAGGATGGAGATGAAACTGATGTCGGTACAACGTCACAGGAGGAATCAAGCCCTGCCAAAGGAAAGGCGGCAAAAGTTACCAGTGAAAATCCGCGCACCAATAAGTCTAAAAAGCGTCAGCTCGAATCATCGTCGTCCTCCAGCTCGCTCAGCAATGCATCCATGTCAAGCGTGAAGGGTGGTTCGGGAGATGAAATAGACACGGAAATGTCAACGTCCAAATCAGAACCTGCGCTTGCAATGGCCGCAATGGATAAGAAACTAACTACCCATCGCAAGCACAAGGAGGACAACAAAGAGAACCAACAAACTGCACCAACCAAAACGGAGATGCCGGCTGCACAGTTGAACATTTGCTACAAGTTTATCAACACCGAGACGCGCCTGCTGCGAAAGATTCTGAACGCACACGGTATGGGCGAGAGCGGTCCGGAGTGTAATGACTTCAATCTGCTTTGGACGGGCATCCACCTGAAGCCGGACATTTTGCGTAACCTTGCCCCGTATCAGAGAGTGAATCATTTCCCTAGGTGGGTGTGAATAATAGTGGTACTGGTTTAGTGTTGGTATGCAATGAATCAAAAGATGTTTCGTATTTCTCCAGCATGCACAAAATGACCCTTTTAAGCGCAACGAATAATGTAGCGTTTGTTCAATTGTAGGTCCTACGAGCTAACACGCAAAGATCGTCTTTACAAAAATATCGAGCGGATGCAGCATCTGCGGGGCTATAAACATTTCGACATCGTACCACAATCGTTTCTACTGCCGCAGGATTACAAGGAACTGATAGCGGCACACAACAAATGTCGAGGACCGTGGATCGTGAAACCGGTTGCGTCTAGCCGTGGACGTGGCATTTTCATAGTCAATTCGGTAAGCGCATTCGTCGATGGCGTTTGCTTTAGTAATCGTTGGTAACTAATTTGTTTTTTGTTTGATTTCCATTTCTATATGTTTGTGCTATTCTTCGACGTTTTGCTGTGCAGCCGGATCAGATTTCATCGTTCGAGCAGGTTGTGGTGGCAAAGTACATTTCCGATCCACTCTGCATCGACGGGCACAAGTGTGACATACGCATCTACGTCGCAGTGACCTCGTTCGATCCGCTCATCATCTACATCTACGAGGAGGGTCTGGTCCGGCTGGCCACCGTCAAGTACGACCGGACGGCGGAGAATCTCTGGAATCCGTGCATGCATCTGTGTAACTACAGCATCAACAAGTACCACACCGATTACATCCGGTCGAGTAACGCCGGTGAAGAGGACGTCGGGCACAAGTGGACGCTGAGTGCGCTGTTGAGGCACCTCCGCAGCCAGGGTTGCAACACCGAGCAGCTGATGCTCGCGATCGAAGATTTGATCATAAAGGCGATCTTCTCCTGCACGCAGCCAATCGTGTCCGCCTGCCGGATGTTTGTGCCGCACATTGGCAACTGTTTCGAGCTGTACGGCTTTGACATCTTGATCGACGATATGCTGAAACCGTGGCTGCTGGAGGTCAACCTCTCGCCGTCACTCGGCTGTGATACACCGCTCGACACGAAGGTGAAAGCCTCGATGCTGACCGATCTGCTCACGATGGTGGGCATACCGGCCATCAGCCCGCTGCAGAAAGCGTGCTACGATAGCAAGGGCCAGAAGATACGTAACCTTACCACACCTTACCGGCGTGTCAATTCGGCAGATTTTGTGCATACTAGTGGACGGAAGGATGGCACCGGGAAGGATGGCAGTAATCAGCAGCAGCATCAAGGGAAAGGTGATGGTGGTGGTAATAAGCTGCAGACAACGCTAAGCGCTCTAACGGCCGAGGAACTGAAGATCGTTCGCTTTGCACGGTCACAGTACGAAAGGCGGGGAGGGTTTGTGCGAATTTTCCCCACAAGCGACAGTATGACCCGGTACGGTTCTTTGCTCGATCCGATCACGGGCATTCCCACGTCGGCCATCACCTCTTCCAGCAGTGGCACTTACCTGATGATTATACCGCACAACTACAATCAGATGTTGCACTCGCAGCTATTTCCACCCGGTAGCGAGACGGAGAATCGTATCGTGCACCGCATTCAGAAGTACGAGCGTGCCCTCGAAAGCTCACTGCCAATAACGATCGGTCCGAAGCATACGGCACCGAAGTGTGTGGATGAAGCGAAGCGGTTACGATTGCAGGTACGCAAACTGATCGAGAACGGGCACGAGATGAGCATTCTTCAGGCCCGGCGTGCCTTTGGCTACTATCTCGAGTACATCCTAAAGCGTCTCTCGTCCGAACCGAAGCACAGCCACGAGGAGCTTATTATGAAGTTCCTGTACCGTGTCGGAGCCCACATGAAGACGCCCTTCTTTTTCCGGAACTTCGGCAACAAGGCGCTCGGCAAGGATCGTGGTGCGATGGTGGCCAAACAGCTCGGCGACTATTTGCACCTGTACAACAAGGAAACGGAGTCGTACGTGGATGTGTTTGACATTGTGGGCATGTTACCGATAAAGCTGTTCGATGAGTTTTTGATGCAGGCGAGCGAAGCGGATCTCGAGTCCGTCCTGACGCTGCACACTAATCTTACGCAACAGATGCCCTTCCTGTACAGTGGCTGCTCGACCAGTATTCCACCGGCGCCTCCGATACCGGTCGGTGCACACGGTTTTCTTAAAGCCCTGCCGAGCATGGCTCCGGGCGGTGCTAACAAGGAGCTGATACGATTGGATCCGTTCTATCGGCGGGTGGAGAGCCGGTTGCCGCTTGGTGCTCGTGTAAGCGGACTGTCGGAGGCACGGGGTGGGGTGGGCGAGTCGAAAAGCTCAGCCCGGCTTTCGCCGATGAAAAAGAAGCCTCCGATCGGCAGTATGGTTAAATCGTCCCGCGAGCGTGAGCAACGTTCCAACTGGCTGTATTGAGTTGAAGCATTAGCATGTAAGAACATTATTTATTTGTTATACGTTATTTTTTCTACTTTCTGTTCGAATCGAATCTTGTGTGCTGTTTTGTTTCGTGTAGTTAGTGTCCCAAATGTTAGTGTTATATGTTTGGTTAAATTATTTTCCCCCGTGTGTTTCATTTTCCGCGTCTCAATTTGTTGAGCTTGTGTGTGTATGTGTGTACAGTGAGCTATGTTTTATGTGATTAGTTTAAATTGAGCGAAAGCATGTCCTTTTTCAACACGCACTGTGGCTGTAAAGAACGGCTGATAGTACTAACATTGTTATAAGTGAAAAAAACCCGTTTTTAAATTGTTTATAATAGTCAAGTTTGCAATTCTTAATCTCATTTTCCTATCAGAAGAAAAATAAGCAGCAACTAATTAAAATGCTTCGTGTAAAAAACAGGATTAAGATGACAATTACACTCGATTATAATAGTGGCTTGTGAACGGATATTGTTTTAGTAATCAGTTTTTTCTTTCTACGGAGGATTTCATTAACCTTACCTAAACGTAACGCGTTACAGAAACAGAAGAAGGTGCTCTGACAGACAGCCATACCAAAAAAAAAACAACCCTAAAGCAAGTTGCACCTAGTAGCACGGTCGAGACGTCGTGCTGGGTATGCAAAAGTATCAGATCCGAATCTAAATCGTCTAGTCATGTATTCCAAAAAGCAAAAAGCAAAACAAAATCGTTCTTAAAAACTTTCCAACCAATACGCCGCTTTGTGATTGATGTGATTGCAAGCGGAAGAAAAGTGAGTAAAGTAAATAACGCACCAAATACACGAAACGAAACCGGACAAACTCGGTCAGTCAAAACAAAAACAAAAAAGGAAATACAAATTGCAAAACCGTTAGCTTCGATTGTGATATATGAAACGAGTGTGTAGTAAGGGATACTACAAATGCTGCGTAACGTAAACCTAAAATACTCGGTACTCTCAGAAACGTGATGAAAAGTTGAAAAGAGCAACAGCATAACAAACAATACAAACTACTGCAACAAAGAGTTAGGAAAGTGGTACTCTTAAGCAAAAAAAAACGAACATAATCCGTCAAATATGAAATGAAATCAAGTGCTTTTTCTCTGTCTCGTCACTAGCGCAATAACGAGTTTTAATGTGTTTTAAGACAAGCTGCATACAGAAGAATGAACATACAAAAATGAAAAAAGGAACCCCAACAAAAACTAATGCAACGATTGTGAGGCCGTTATAAAGGTGGATCTTTTAGCGAAAGACAGCAAGAAGTACAATATTTACTCAACAGCAGGTAGTTTCGATATACAGTTTTTGGCGGAAGAGTGAAGTAAATTAAAAAGTGGGTGTTTAAAGGCGCTTTTTCTTAAGTTGTCCGCCGCACTTGTACAGCTGCATGCCATCGCTTGTTAAAAGGAAGAAGTTAAAAACAGTTAGAACGCACATGGAAAAGTGGCATAGGTTTTGTTGTATCGCGTCAATAGCTTTGCTTATATATATTCTTACACGTTAATCTACAAATTAATCAAACCGAGCAAATGTGAAAGACAATGGCGAAAATTAAGAAAAAGAAGAAAGGTTCACAATTTCCAGCTATACATACATAGTTGTCTCAGCATGAGTGATTCTAATAGTACACACCAATAGAGAATAAAAACTCCAAACACGAAAACAGTTAACTAAGCAAGGGAACCATAAGCGTGGTTTACCGAATTTACAATCATACAATACAAATGCTAGCAATATAAGCATTTTGGGCTTTTGGCACGGTTAAATTAGAGGATAAAAAAAAACAAAAACAAAGTACAGTAAAAACTTGCACAAAAACATGTTGCTTTTTGAAGGGGAAAAACCAAAGGCACAAAAAGATTAGAAAGCCCTTAACCAATAGTAGTGGTGCACAGAGAGGGAAAAAAAGATGCAGAACGTAGGAAGACGACGTGTGTGTGTGATGTGCTACAGTTGTAAGATACCACGTATCTAGGGACGTGATTTTGACTTTTTGTTTACCATATTTTCTTTATCGCTCTTATTACACGCTCTTCACGCACGCCATGTTAAATGAACCTATAGCCGAGACAGTTTGTGTCTCGGATGATCTGATGATCTCCCGATTTGCATGATACCGATGTGTAAAACGATTCAGTCTGAAGTACAGAAGGAAATAATATTGATTGAAGGGCTTTTTCCTAGAAAAGAAAAAACAAAATACGATACAAAAACATTCAAGATTTATGCAATAGTATACCAACCACTGTTTTAAGCTACGGGGCTAGTGATGAAGGAAGCAAACGGATCTTTGGCGTTATTTCATTCCTATCAAAGATACAAGTAACCCTCTCTGCAGCTCGTTTACAGAAGAGCATCCCTTATATGAAAAACCAATTCCTTATCAATTTGCAAAAATCGAGAGAGATTCCTACTACGAAATAAATGATAAATTGAAAAATAATTGCACAATGCGTTTGTTTTTGCTACGCTCCCTACGACCAGTAAAAAGAGATTGGTTTTGGCTGAACCTATTAAATGTGTATTAAGCAGCCAAATCGATTTCGATTGCTTGTGTCTCATATTGGTTTGAAATTTTTGTAGCGTGTGAGTAAACTACAGCTTTTTTTTAGTGAAGATTTTGAGTTTTTATCAGTTTTTTAGGACTATTTTATTTCGATATTACTGTTCGTTTAATTCTGGGATAAGACGGCGTGACACGTAACCTATTACCGATGAGATATTGTGATAGTAGTAAAATGAACACGTTTAATTTCAATTGCTCTGTAAGGTGCCATGCGAAGCGTGGGTTTCGCCATTCGGGTACAATTTTTATCAGATCTCTCCAATTCCTTGTCTTCTCGGATGACATTGACAGCATCGGACGAATATCTGTGGTGGTGTGCAAGGCGTATACCCGACTAAAACGCTGGGTCGATAGGATTTAATTAATGGGAAGAAGAAAAAATATCTGCTTGTCGGAGGCTCTAACCGCGATAAAGCCCAAAACGGAATCTATATATCGTGGTAGCATTCTTCTGCTATCTCAATACGATTGTAACTACGGAGTATGGCCCAGGGGAATCGTACCTATTACGGGCTCCACAAATTCCTGCGATCTAGAAGACTCCAACAGCACACGAAATTATTGTATTAGACCACTGATATGTCCGGTGATTCTCCACGTATTAAGTTTCATGAAAAAGGATTGACGACCTGCCCAAGCCCATTAGACGTGTTCAATACAGCAGACCAAGAGAAAAAAGAAGAAGTATTTTCTACGCCTCTGAGTCAAGGATCTCTGTCCAAAACTAACGAAATCCACTTGGCCGTGCTCGAATCTTTTCTTCTCAAACAGTCTTTTGGTCCCATATGTGCCGGATGACAATAGAAGATCCGCAAGAATTATCTGACTATTGAGCAGCAGATTGCAGAGTATGTCATGTGAATGGTACCGAACAACTCAACCCGTATAATATTGCTGAAGTGGTAAAAGCTTTGAGATCCCTAAAAAACTCTTACTCACCTGGTCCGGACGGTATCCCTGCCTCTCTCCTCAAAAATCAATGTACCTTATTCGCCCCCATTCTCGTTAAATTATTCCGCCTGTCCCTGTCCTCGTCTACCTACCCCTCTTTGTGGAAACGTGCTTGGCTTGTCCCTATTCCTAAGAAAGGTGATCCTGCAAATGTCAGTAATTACCGCGGTATCTCACTACTATGTGCGATATCCAAGGTATTTGAGTCCATTATGCATTCCTATCTCCTAAACTCGTCCCGTACTTCCATTATTCCTCAACAACACGGGTTTATCCCTAAAAGATCCACTTCCTCCAATCTCATGTGTTTCGTGTCGTTCGTTTCGTCCCAACTCGAGGTGGCATCGCAAGTCGATGCCATCTATTCGGATTTTAAATCTGCCTTCGATCGCGTTTCCCACCACCTCCTCCTTGAAAAATTGTTTCTAATCGGCATACATCCGTCCTTTATTAGTTGGCTTCGTTCCTTCCTATCCCATCGTTATTATAGTGTCAAGATAAATGGTACCTTTTCCGACCCTTTCCCTTCAACCTCTGGTGTACCACAAGGAAGTGTCCTTAGTCCCCTCCTATTTGTCCTGTTTATAAATGATGTTAGTACTGTTTTACCTCCCGATTGCTACCTATGTTTTGCCGATGACCTCAAAATGTTTTATCCTATTTCCTCCCCTAATGACTGTGATAACCTCCAACATATCCTTAATCGTTTCTCCTCTTGGTGTAACCGCAACAAACTTTCTCTCTGCCCCGAAAAGTGTAATATAATTTCGTTCTCCCGTTCCCGCGCTCCTATTGTGTACCCCTATTCCCTTAATGGTGTCCCAGTCAATCGTGTATCCGTTGTAAAGGATCTGGGTGTTTGGCTAGACACTGGTCTGACCTTCATCCACCATATAGACCATGTAGTGTCTAGAGCTCGAAGGACTCTTGGTGTTTTGAAGCGTGTAGCTCGTGATTTTAGCGACCCCAGATGCCTAAAAACCTTATTTTGCGCCTTGATCAGATCATTGCTAGAATACTGCTCAGTGATCTGGTCACCTACCGCCAGGACCCACATTGATCGCATCGAGCGAATCCAGAGGTCCTTCACGAGATTTGCAATACGCAAATCATTAAGTGATTGGTCTACTGGCTTGCCTTGCTACGAGGAAAGATGTCGGTTACTTGGTCTGCAGTCGCTAGAAGTTCGTCGATCCTTTGCACAGTCTTCCTTTGTTGCGGCTGTGTTGTTGAATGCTATTGATTCACCTGCTCTACGCTCCTCGATTCCTCTATATGTTCCTTCACGTTCGCTCCGTTCACGTCCCCCTGTGTTTATACCACCTCGCCGTACATCAGTGGGGAGGAGTGATCCGTTACTTCGTGCTATACGCACCTTCAATTCCTCTTCCCATCTTTTTGATTACCACCTCTCGTTATCCTCCTTCCGTTCCCGTTTGTCCTCGTCATAACTCTCCTCTTTCACCCGCCTTCATTAGGTTAAATTAGGTTAAGTTATGTACTTAGCATGTAAGCGTTATTTTGTTAAGCCTCTAAGGCGAACAATAAAATCATACATACATACATACATACATAATCTTTTTGGATAGAGGAAGCGGTGTTAGGCCCAAGCTGACTGTTAAAACGATATTTCTCTGGTGTTTCTGAAGCAGACCGTGATCGTAAAGCGATTGTAGCGCCTGATAAGTAAGTAGATAAGTAATAAAGCATGTTTAAAACTATTACAGAAGCCCTTTTCGGTATTTAACTTTTGCATAATGTTAAGGTTCTTCAAATGACACTTTGGATTTTTAAATTGAGTGTTATTTTACATTTCTTACTACAAAGATGAGCCTTCTGTTAATGAAACTGTAACGGCTATAACACTTACACTCTTTTTTAATTATTGGCTGTATAACTAAGAAAAATACCCTGCTAGAATTCCTATTTACTGCTCTACTATCGGTAAGGAGCAGCTTGTTGTAAACGTTATGTAAATAATTATTTATTAGGTTCTATCCCATTAAAAAACAGTCAACCGTGGACAATCATTACATGAAACCAATGAAATGGAAACTAAAAAAGGTCCTTTAATTATTGTCTTAGTTAAGCATCAATATTGGATTACGTATTTAAAGCTTACAAGCCTCCAAAGTGTCTGACGATGGTAGTTTAGTTGTCTGGAAAATGGCAATTCTCAACTGGTATGTTTTCATTTCTTTCCCCAACAAAACTTCATTTCTTCGATTCGTCTCATTAGAAACATATAAAAAATACACACACGCACACTTAAACGACCACGCATTACCAGCAGATGTGTTTTTAATCGAACTTCTCTTTCCCCGGCCTGGTGTTATTTCTGTCAGCTGTTTTGGCGCAAACTTTGCTTGCCACTCAGCACGGGAATAGAGGGCCGACAGCGGTGGCATGTGGCGCGACCAGCGATAGCTGTTTAATTGGTAAACTTTGCTCGTCTGCTACGGTTCTGTTTGCGAATCGGGTTTCGCAAACGGCACAGCAACAACGATTGCTCTCTTTCTATCCGTACAAAACCGGTTTGTTTCTTTCACTTGATTTTCCCTACTTTTTTTCTTAAGCTAATAATTGGAAGTGCGAGCTTTGGCAACGCTTTGTAACGAAACACAGCTGGAAAAGCTTTCCCAGCTGTCACCTTGACCATACGCTTTTGGCCGTCGCTTACACGCACACCAGCACACCGGAATGGCTGTGTGTGTGTTCGGTTTGGCGCCGACGCAGGACTAACACACCTTCATCAGTTGGTTTCATTTCCTGTCGTGTACAGGCATCGGTGCTATCGGGTCGTATTTTTCTTTCGCATCGAACGCACGCAGTACGCTCGGGCAGCTCTGTGTCTGTGCTGGACGCGAACCTCCCTCTTATCGTACGTCAGTAGCGGTCGGCGAAGTGCACCGACGCGGTCGTTTGTTCACGCGCTCCCGCGTTCTGTTCCAAGCCAGAAACTGCAAGAACGGCACCATCAAGCACTCACAACGCTTCTCCCCGATCTCAACTGAAGGTTAGGTGTCAGTTTTGGTACCCTAACCCGGGACAAATAAAGGGGTTGTACCAGTGCCAGGGACAGAACGGGCCGCGAGTGTCGTGCTGTTGCCGCTGTTGACTGCAGCTTAGTTATAATTAAGCAAGTGGTCGTCGTAAGCTCTAGCGTTGTAAACAGGTGCTCTTAGTGTGAGGTGGAAAAAAGTTTTCTGTGTGTGTTTTTCTTTCGTTTGGAGTTCTGGGGGGGGAGTTCTGTGGTGGGAGCTGCCAGGAACATAAATTGCACGGTCTATTGACATGGTTCACTCGATTCCGGAAGCCAGCGCAAGTGGTAGAGATGGAAGGAAAGGTCAACAAAATAAGGATGAACATTAGCGACCAGTTCCATTCTCCATTCAAACTTCAAGTTGATTAGTTTTTCCCAACTTACAACCATCGTTTTTCACTCCCATTTCCATAACACTAAAACGATCGTTAGTGTCCCGGGAGAGGCGTGTAATTTAAAATCATTGCAAGCATCACTGTGTGGCAGTGTAAAATTTTGCTCCATGATGACATAATAACCTGTCAAACAGTTTCCATGCAACCGTGTTGCCCGCGGTTTTTCCTTCCCATGTAGGGAGCCGCCGTAGCACGTTGGGTAGCAGCGGGTGAGAAAATAGCAAATGGGTGAGAAGGTGTAAACGATCGGGACCGATGAGTGAGAGTGCCTCTTCGCTAGCGTCTGTGCAGTGTATGTGTGTGTGTGCATGTGCGCCCGAGGACGCGCTTGAAATTTTGCTTTGGCATTTTGAAGCATGGGCATTGATTATTTTCACGCGCTACAAATTCGATTCCGCCTTTCCGCCATAGACCATCCGTACCACCCCAATATACGCTTCCAGCTACCATAGTAGGCCGGTTGGTTTTGCGTGTGTGTGTGTGTGAGTGTATTGTGATGGGTAATGTTTTAGCACTTCGTGTTCGCTCGTCATTCCTTTCGATGAGTGATTGAACGGTACTCGAAAGCGCGCGTGTGTGTGTTGTGGTGCTAGAAATGTAATTTAGATAGACAAAATGGGAAACAATGTGTGAGAGAGAAAGCAGATGAAGATTCGTGTTCTCAAGTGGCAACATTCTTCCCACCTGATGTGACGATTCTTATGAGAGGGTGGTAGACGTGAAACAAACCAGATGGCTACAATACACACCGTGTGGCCGGCGCGTTTTGGTGAAACGTGTTACTGTTTACACGTTCAATCTGTCCGCCATCGCTTATTGGCGCTTCTATGGTAATAACGGGCGAGTTGTGTGATGGAAAATATGATGATCCTGTTTTTTCCCCCTGCCCTAAAAACCACTTGCTGTATGGAGATGGTGGTAGCAAAGCAAAGCGCTTGTCTTAATGTTGTTCACTTTGAATAGTTCTAATGGAGACGCATGGTGCCGCGTACCGGTGCACATGTGATTTATTCGTTTTATTTTGATTTATAAACAAGCACCCGTACAGATAGGTCACGCAACATCAATACGAATGTTTTCTTTTCTCCATAGGCATACATTTCCCTGAATAATGTGTTTTATTAGCTGCGTTGATTGTGAGTGTTCTTTCTAGTGTGTTCAGCAGACACACCGCATGACAGCGTAAAGCAGGCCCTCGTCGATAACTTGCCAGCTGTTTGCAACTTCCAGACCCATCGTAAAGAAAACACGAGGTACGAATGGAGAATTGATATTCCCCAAAGCGGTAGCAATTTGCTGCCATATCCCCGAAATAGAACCCGCCATCTCGATCTCGAACACGAAACCTTTTGACTGGTGCTATCGCGTGTTTGTCGGAAAAAGAAAGAATGTGTTGAATTTCCAGTGTGCGAATGTTTTGGTCGTAAAAGTCTCTCCTCCCCCACTCCCCAAGGGTAGAAGGAGGTGGAAAGAGGAAACCCGAAACCCGAAAAGCTCGAACTCGTTGCTCGAAGATCGAAACGCGCATCGGCTTCGTGGATTTTTAGTGTACGATGTGAGTGACCGTGCGTCTCCATTACGAGTGAGCGGTGAGTGCCGTCGCGATGAGTGACGGCGCATGGTGAGCGTGCATGCATATGCTTGCTTGTCTGCTTTCGCTTGCCCTTTTGCGCGTTCACCGAAGCGCCACCGTGTGCCATGTGCTTTTGTTTACGGCCCACGTGCTTCGCTGGAACGTCGCTTTCGTCGCATTCGTCGCCTTGGACGGTGACGTCACACCGTCGTCGGTATCCTTCGGCCGGTCGCCGGGTCACGGTGTCCACCGATGGTCGCCGTCAGTAGCAGTAGTAGCGCGGTCAGTAGAAGCGATGGTTGTACGGTTGTTGCGGCTCGACGATCCACTACGACGCACGGTGGCACTGTGTACATGTGCATCCAGTAGTGGGTAGGCCCGTACGTGATTACGTGTGCGTGTGCGTGTGTGTGATTGTGTGTCTGCTGGTGGACTTCGCTATCCGTACGTCCCCGGTCGGGTTGTAAGAGAAGGAAGTTTTGTTTTGTGCGCCCGGTGAACGTGATTGTTTGGAGGTCGTCTGGTTTGGCCACTAGTGTGTACACGAGTGTGTGTGTGCGAGCGCGATTTTTTTTTCTACCAACGAAACAAAAAGAAAGTGGCTTTGCCTCTTCTCTCCCGGCGTGGATTGTGCACATGACCGGCGAACCAATGACTGCCCGTGGAGCCGTTGCTGGACGCGCACCCCATCTTCAACCCCCACACGCCAACCATCCCCTGCAAGCGCTCCGCACGGACGACATTGAGGTGCAGGTGCTGGAGCAAGGGATCGAGCTTTGTAGTGGTAGCAGCGAACGTAAGGTAAGTGTACCATCATCATCATCATCATCATCATCATCAGCAGCAGGCTCCTTCACATAATAAAGTGCTCAACAGTCCCCACGAGGAAGATTGTTGTTGTGAGCACATGGCACAGTTTTAGCTACACGTTGAATGGGGTTCGCGCTGTGCCTGCCGGAAAGTGATGCGACACACGCGCGACGCTCATTAATGTCAGTGTCAATCAAACGGAATCAATCCGTTCCGCTTCATCACATCACAGCTTTGGAGCAGCAAGCAGGAGGGATTGAGCGTGGAAAGCAACATAGAAACGCTTGAAAAAGAAGGATATGAGGTGTAGAGAAAGTGTGGCACATGGCTAAATACAATCGCTGGCTCGGTGGGGCTTTTATCACCCACTCATAGACTGCTCTTTTACTGTCGCGGCTCTGCTTATCATTGTGGCGCGCAAAATGGCAAACTGACGAACAATTATGTAAGCGGGTTGATTTATTTTCCCAACCACGCTCTAGTGCAGGGGTTTTCCAACTTTATGGTGACGGGGACATCATAGTTGAAGATTCATATTTAATGGATTAGAGATTTCAGGTTGATCAATTGTTAGAGCTTTGCTATAATTGTTAATTTGTCTGCGTACAACACCGATAACTCGATTACATTGTTTATAAACTGCAAAATGCTATCTAAAGATGTATATATTTAAAGCAATTAAAACTTAGCATACGACCAAACCGTTATATGCAATTAAAAATATACAAAAAAATATTCAGATAACTGTTTTAGAAATATAAAGATGGAATTGATATCTGACAATTGGCGGACATATAATACTTTTAGACGATAGATGGCTCCAACCGTTTTATAGTTTATATCAGGATCAATATTAGTGAAATATAATATCATTTGTTTTACTTTACACTCAGATACATCAATAGTATTTTTTAAGTCTTCTTTAAAGCATTTTATGTTAATCTTGTTAAAAGCACGGCAAAGAACTTAGTTGTATTATTTTCTGATACTTTGTATAGTAAAGAGCAAAAAACAAAAGTAACATTAAGCATTTCTAGATGCTGTTTTCCTTCAATTTTAACTTCTCTTTGGTTGATGAATTCATACAGACTTTAAAACAATGGAGACTGGACTACTGAAGACTTTTGGAGACTTAACTTTTCTATTGTTGTTAGTAATTGAGAAAGGGGAGTTCTTTTGGTGTATATTTTCTTATGTACAATTAAAATTTAGTTGTAAATGGCGATGTTTCCAAGACATCTTATCGTAAGGAAAAGCTTTTGTGTTTGATTGGGAAGAGGGTGGTTGTTGGTCTATCAATCGACTAGGTGTTGTACGGTGATATTTACTTCACATGTGTTGGTGGAAGCGTTGAGTTGCATGTGTAAGAGGTTCATATGTTCTATTCAAAGGCGGTATAGAACTGTTTGGTCCTGGCAAGCGTCGCTGTCTTCCCACAGGTTCTGTAGACTGTCTGTGTCTTTTTAAATTAAGTCACGGATGCCATTCATTGTAGATTAAGACTTCTTGAAGTAGGAATAACCAACAAATAGTGAGAGTTTGGCAACACACAGAAAACGGTTCTAAGGTAGGAACCACATACTATTCTAAGTTTTCTAGACAATGGTCTATCGACGGTCGGTTCTCTACTGCCTTGATTGTCAAGAAGGTCTGAAGTTTCGTTCCCCTTGAACATTTATTTGACTTGGATCATAGCAAAGAGTTGTTCAGCAGATGAGAAAAGGTTTTCAAGCATTTTTTATATACGAAAGTTTTTAAAATCCTGTGTCGAAAGCGCTAAGGACACTGTTCATGAATTACCGAATGGAAATTATAGCATACGTTATAGCATAACTTAAAACTGTTAGTAAAGCGACGAACGAAAGGACAAGTCAATAAATGCACTTCTTCGATAAGCACTCGTTCGATTAGAACGAAGGCAATAATTTCTGCGAAGAAAAATATGCGTTTTCGACCAACTTCATCCACAACCATTCTACTTTCAAATTAGAATTAGTTGTTCTGTAACCACAGAACACGAATAAGCAAATATGATTGCAAATATTGAATGAAATTAGCTGCTTGGAGATCCCTGCTTTTGGTATGATACTTTCACCATGACGTTGTGATACGGGTTTTTGGCGAGTTGGTGTGTTAAAGTTGTACCCTGTCGAAAACGTCCACCAGTTGTAAATAGTTTATTGATGGTTTGGTGTGTAGCTGTTTTATGTCGTTTGAGACAAGACAGGTAAATAATGTCTACCTTGTGACGATGGAGAACAAGCCTGCAAGAAGCTGGACAATAAACAGAACATTTCCCTGCCTAATGGTGGAATGTGTTTCCACATATTTAAAGCGAAATTTATACTAAATTTAGCATTTTTCTATTGTTGACTAAATAAACTTCAATTTCGGAATAGCATTTTAAAGAGTTTAGCATTTTGCTACCTCGGCACGACCTCAATTACACCATTCAAGTTACAAAATTATCCATTGATCCAATTGTGACCGTTCACCCATAAAGCGGAACGATAAAATCCTACCGGAAGTCGTCTGGTACCTTCTCTCGTTGCTTCAATTATCTCGTCGTCCGAGTTTTGCCGGTTCGACCTCCTGCCTCTGTGCGTACATGTTTGTGGATGCTTTTTTTCACGTATTTCACGTCCCACCAATTGAAAATTGGTTCCATCAGGCAAACTTAATGGACCGTGCAAAGGATTGGAAAGCAATGAGCGTGTGCGTGTGTGTGTGTGTGTGTGTGTTTGTGCTCATTGCGGTACAAGAAGTCACCATGCAGAAGAAAGGAAGTACACAGCACACTTACGAACGCTATTATAATGTTTGTGAAGAAGGGAAGCATAACAGACACGAAGAAGAAAACAGCACGAGTGCTTAATTGAGCGAGATAGCTGATTTATTACGCTCTAGAGCTGGCCGTTAAGGGTAGTTATAAAATGTAATTTCTATTAGTTAAATGAAGGTACAGTTTCATAAGTTTGAGCAGAAGTTGTACAGAAAAAAAGTAAAGCAATATTTAGAAAGAAACGGAATTTAGAAAGGAATCTAAACGATCGTTCTCCCGCACCGTACCGTATTCGGTTCTATTGGAAAAGTTTTGCCCCCAAATAGCTATTTTCCCTACGGTAATTGTGGTGCAGTGTATAGGAACCCGTATTGTTTTTTTTGTTTTTCTTTATTTATGCTTTTAATTGGCACTTTACCGGCGCCCAGTTACCGGTTTACATCGGTAAACAAGCTGACAAAACGTACCTTCCCGGCACGAGGTGGTTTTGGCACTCGTCCTTCGTACACCTGCAGAACAGAGCCGTATCTATCTTGATAACGAGACCGTATTTTTGCTTCTGCCGTTGCTGCCCAACAATAGACAGGCTTCATTTATGAACAGCTGGTGACAAGGGTGTATTTCATTCTTCTCAGGGTGTGTTTTTATTTCCTTTTTCTTTTGCTTCCTTTTCCATCGAGGTTGATCGGTGAGAAAAGCTGTTCCAGTTCTTTATCCCCACACTATCACTGTTTTATTTAGTGAGTAGCTTTCTGTTGTACGAGCGTGTGTGTGTGTGTCAGCTTTTAAGTAATTTACACCTCCGGCATCGATCGGGAAATGGTTCGGGGGTAAAAGCAGCCTGCCAAAACCCCCCACAGTAAGTAAGCGTAAGGCGAAAAGCAGGTTCGCACTGCTGCAGAAATATTTTCTCAACCGGCAAAGCAGTTCTTAGCTCCTGGAAAGCACCCAGCACGGAAAACTGCTTATTTTACCCGTATCTTGAAGGGGAAAACGGTTCCCATGCACAAAAAGCTTTCGGATGGTTGGCCGATGGAGACGCCTGGTGGTTCATGCCGTTTTTGGTTGGGTTAATATTTTGGGCGCGCTCATATGTGTGGCGCGTGAGCGCCCATTTGTTGGCCGGAAGGCAGTCGCGTACAATACAGTGTTTCTCACTTGATAATGCAAAGTTACCTATGATTTTTGCAATCGCTACATACGATTTCGTATGGAGCGTTTGCAAAAATCATAGGTAACTTTGCATTATCAAGTGAGAAACACTGTAAAGGGACGCAACTAAAGAAGGAGAAAACAACACGCGCCGCCACACACATAAGAAGTCGGTTTCTTGTCATCATCTGCCTTTGGCTCCCGGAAAACCGGAAGGCAAAACGCACGTAATTTATGATTGCACAACATTAAATAAGTAACGAGCGGTGCTCCCGGACGATGGACTTTTGCCAAAAGTGGCAGAAGCGAGCAGCTGGAAGGATGCCGCGAAAAGTGCTTACGGTAGCAGAGGTCGAAAGGATTTGCGGAACCTACCACGCTACTCGCAACCCGAACTCTCGACCGAAGTTATGTTCCGTGCAAAAGTTTTCTTATATGTGCTTGCGTTTAAGTGTGTGTGTGTGTGTGTGTGTGTGTGTATTTATACAAGGCGGCCATTCAAGCACTGATTGAATTGGTAATTGAATAGGGATAATAAGATTGCTTCGTAGATTATCCACTTATATCACTTAGCGTACTGAAAGCATTTGATTATTACGATGCAAACAAATCCTTCCAATGGAGTAGGTGGTGTGGGCAGTTTTGGTGTTTTTTTTCGCTTTCTTGTTTTACTGTACACTATACAACTTTCACCGAACAACTGCTTACAAACCAGGTCCCATTGTTTGTTACACACATGTGTGTGTGTGCTCTGACACCCGGCAGTACACCGATATGGGTGGGAAAAAGTTTTAATTGCGATTCCAAGCATGTATACTAACTTTCGTTTACGCTCCCTCTCTCGTTCTCTCTTTTGTGTCTGTAGTACCACTTGTCCGAAGATCGTTAGCATGTAAATGATGTACAGTTCTTGCACTCGCCATGTTTGACAATGTTCTTCTGCTCCACTTCTAACCCAGCGCACGCATGCATGGTTCGAGTCATTTCAAGTCATTTTGTATTATCGGATATCCGTCCCCCATACTTATTGTGTTCGCCCGGCCGTCGAGGGAAGTTGTTGACAACTGGGTTGGGAGGCGAAACTTTACCCACTTCAACCCCACAACATCCACAGCAACGGACGAACTGTGTAGCGAACCTTTGCCCGTACCATAACTTCCGATTCTCTTCCCTACGGTTTCGTTGTAAGTCGCATGTCTTGATGGACACCGTGTCAACCGTGATCGGAGACAAAACCATTGTCCTCTCCACGTTCAGGTACGGTTGAACTATGGGGCAAGAAACAAAGAAAAGAAAAAGCAAACAAACCAAAAAAGTCTTTCCCATGTGTCCTTCGAAATTCACTCACAAGTGTCTCAGCTTTGATGCTGTGCGGTGTAATTTCGCCAAGTGGAAATATTGATCGGTTGGGAGGAAAGATAATTTATTGTCATCGGAAGATGAGAGCGAAGAAGCGAAACAACCAGTGCAAACAATGGCCACACCACACAAAAGCTTCGTTTTGCGCCCCACAGGATACGATATCGATGGGGTGCGCTTTTGTTTGTTTCGTACCGGATGATCGACCTTGTGTGAGTGTGGTTAACTTTGCTCGTGGCAAGTGTTGCGGATTGAGAAATCTATTCATACGACTGATATTGTCCAACTTTCTTCATTAGGATGGATTTCTGTGGGCCGCTATTTGCTTACCAAACAAACCGGAATAGTTTAGCATAGTTTAAGCTTTGGCGGGAGGATGGACCACGGTTGCTGCTTACTTTGGCCGGTGGCGGGAGATGCGTTGATTGATCGTAGTATCGTAAGCTCTTTTTGGTTGGTGGCTTAAACGGCTCAACTACTTTCGATGGGTGGTTTCGAAAGTCAGAAGCCATGCCCTATGGTTAGCTAAAGCTAAAGCAGTTGAAGCTATTGTGAACTGGTTGGATTGTATTTTTATTGCTTTTTTGGGGCGTGTGTGCATTGTTGAATAATGAGCAAATGTTGTAAAATAAATTGCATATTATGACGGTTACAGTACTGGACAAAATAAACGCTCCTTCAATTATTCTAAACAATTTTATTTTATTCAACAGCTATGAAAGATATGACTTCGATATCTTTGGACGAAAATTACACTAACTCATGTATTTTCGGAATACGAACTGATTCGAGCTTGGAAAGCAATATTTACCTTAAAAACAAGGTTTTACTGAGTGATTCATCATTTTTTGATGTACAAAATACTCCAAGAATTCAGGGCTTTAATTTATTATTACTAAAATCAATACTTAGTGTGACCAACTCGCGCTTCAATAACAGCTTGCAAGTGCCGCGACAAACTTTCAACGAGGTTTCGGTTGTGTTTGAGGGTTCAAATTTATCCAGGCTTTCTCCAGAGCTTCAAACAGTTTTTCACGGTTGGTCTCGTCACCTTTTACAACGTTTTGGTCCAGAATAAACCTCAAATTTTCAATAGTCCGGGCTTTGTGGTGGTTTGTTCCTTCCATGCCAGAAGGAATTAGTCAGTGGTTTTGAGGTTCGGATCGTTACCTTGTTGGAAAATATTGTTTTTTGTTTTGCAACCCAGCTTTACGTACCAATTCCTTAAGATTTCTTTTCAGAATGTTGATATAAGTGTCGGCAATCATTATTCCATCAATTTTGTCAAGATTTCCAACCCCAGATCGCAC
>KZ061791.1:88107-168493 GCA_002091835.1 Anopheles maculatus
CGGGGGAGGGGGGGAGGGGTGGTAGGTCTGATTATTCCTTCGTTTTTTCGGGGCCCCCTACGAGCTCGGGCCCTTCTGCGGCCGCTCAGTCCGCGTACCATTAAATCCGCCACTGCACCCGGATCCGGAATCGGTTTCCATCCGCATCCGGAATCGGTTTCGCACCCGCATCCGGAATCGGTTCCGCACCCGGATCCGGAATCGGTTCCGCACCCGAATCCGGAATCGGTTCCGGAACCAGGTAGTTCCGATTCTGAGCGCCCATCACTAGTCTAAACTCTGTAGTTCGGTGTCATTCGTATGACATGCCCAGCCTAACGGAGCCTGACATGCCAATGATGCTCATTATTGATGTCTTTGTGAGCCATACACTGTCATCCCTGCAAATGCGTCAAAAAACACTGTTGAACGTTGCTAAGTAGGTTTTGCTAAATTTTGGACAAGGTCTGGACAGTTCTGGACAAGGCCTAAGGGCCATTTGTGAACTATGAATGTTCTATAGATAATCTGTTGTGGATCTTACTCATTTCAACAAGTATTGCTAATGATCATAGCCGCGGATAAGCTCATAAAGATGGTTCACGTGAAGAATTTAGCCATCTACACAACGCCCTATCCCATGGTAATGATATGGTAACCAACTTTGTACTTTATGTGTATTAGGGAGAATATCCTGTGTGCCCTACTCAGTGCCTTAATATCCCTGACAATCCTGTACACTTGCAACAGTTATTCCTTGTTTATGAAGGTTTTATCTTCTAATTGCTAGGTTGTTGTGTAGGATGGATTACCATATGTATGGGATAGACTTAAACATTAACCTATTAGGTCATGCCTGCCGTTTTCTGGCTTGCATGACTTATTGTTAACATGTAGTTGAATAGTCAATCCTCACTACGAGGGAATGGTCTAAACGGAGCATTCCATTCTCGAAGCCTGCCGTACCACATTGGCCATCGTTCACCGTTTCCTCCTTTTTGTATGCTGTAGTTTTTTGTTTTTGTACTTCTTCTTTTTAGTCCAAAAATTTGAAGAACACTGAAACAACTTTTGTACCATATTCACCCACCGTTGCAGGTATGCGTACCCACAAATATCGAAAGTATTCTACGACACCCTGTCCCACTCGATCGTCGTACCCCTGTCGGTGATCCTGGTGCCGTACTTTAACCCAGTGCTTCCACCGTACCTGCACTACGCCTCCCTCGGCACGACCCTCGCCAAAGAGATCCTGCGCTCCATTACGAAGGCGTTCGAGACGAAGATCATGCAGTGTGTGCCGAGTGCCGTGACCGTCTTCTCGAACGCCAGCCGGATGGAGCTGTTGATCCATTCGGGCGGTCTCCAGATCGCGTACCATACGCTCCTATCCCTGTCCGGACCGATCAAGGGCATGAACCGGCTGCTCGGGTTGAGTTTGACGCCACCGCAAATCTTTTTCCTGATCTCCGCCCAGCAGCTGTGTGCCGAATCCGACTACAGTGGGATCGATGTCAATTCGAGCGATTTCGATGAAATGTAAGTAACTGCGAGACCGAGCCGAGAACGGTTGAAGATAACAGTATCATTAAATTAACTTTCTTTTTTCTTTATCTTTACAAACAATTTTAGACTTGCCTGGCTTATTTCGCAGGGCGGCAGTGCATCCGATGTCTTTCAGTGTCATTCGACCACTAAGTTAAGTTACCAAAAAAATTGTGACATATGGTAGACGGTGACGACGACGACCGGTGTGCGTCGCTACCAGTACCGAAGCGGCAGAACTGAAGCAGAATGTGGTAAACCATTGTAAAAGGGGGGAGGGGAAAAGTTCTAGTGATAATGAAAGGAGCAATCTTTCGTAGCAAAATAGGTATTAAATTACACACAAACGAAGTAGAAAAAAAACACGAAAAAAATTAAACAAATTAAACAAAAAATTGGATGAGAATAGCAATAGTTGGCGAATGAAACCATTGAGGATGATAAGAGAAAGGAGGTATAACATTTTAGCCATCAACAAGTGATAGTGATAGTGGGAAATGGAGTAGAAATCAATTCTATAATCTGCTGCTATTTAATTTATGTTACATGCTTAGATAAACCAGAGACAGAAACAGTTAAAAAATCACGTACAAACCGTTGCATATTTCGTGTAAAGCTTTAATATATGATGAGTTGTAATCATTTTGCCATGTTGTAAATTATCCTTCCATACGTGCGGTAAAACGGTTCCAAGAGGGTAGAAAAGGGAACACGATCGGACTTATAACGCAAGCTAAGAAAAATAAGTCAATTAGGTTATGTTTTTATTTTGCAGTGTAATGGTTTTGTTGGATTTGCAGGGGGCCATAGTCTGTTAGAGCTGTGTTTGTTAGCTAGAACGGCCCGTAGTTTCTTGATGGGTCTCGTTAGATGTGTGATCGTTTTTAATCGTAACGTTACTGTAAGCGACAAACGTTGAAGTTGAAGCGTCACATTTGCGTCACCCCAGTCCTTCACGGGGCCGCTGTGTGTATGTTACGCGAATAGTTTATTAGCCTGTAAATGTTGAGAGACCGTGACAATATATCCACCACCGAAAGCAAAGGGGGGGAGGCTGGAGGGAAGTGAACAAGAGTAGAGGCTTAATCTAGGTCAAGTTGAAACTATTGAAGTAGGAAAAGCCTCGAAAGAATGGAGATGAAGATCCTTGCGAACTCCTTTTTTTATTGAAGTAGTTGTGTAAGCGTATTATACCAAGCGTATTGTTGCCATTAAGATGTTTGGGTCTGAAGGATGGAATGGTTCGGTTTGGAAAAGCTAGCTAATGGTACATGTTACCACCACTGGTGTAATCTAAGCGTTGTGCATTTGATATTACAATTGCAGAGCAACCTTCACAATACATAGATATACACACTCACCAAAAAACACACACACAAATAGTGTTGAAAGTCTGTCCTGTTTGTAGTGAAACAGTGGCCAAGCACGTAGTATTACCGGTGTGTAGCATACAGTACAATATACAGTGCGTCTGTTTAGAAACACAGTTGAGCGTGTTTAAGCGTATTAGGCAGTTAGGGAAGGACATGAGTATTAAGGCAAGAACAAGAGCAAAGAACAATTTTACAAACGTCCTACCGGATATATATTAAAGTTCACCGTTTGGTGACTAGTGGAACTTACAGTAGGACCCCCAAAAGCACTACTATCGCGTAGCACGCTATCGGAATTGAACGTACCACATAGTAGTATGGCGTATGGATGCGTAGCAAGTGCATTTAAGAGAAAGAATGCTGGGATTCACCGATATCAAAGTAGATCTGTAGCTCGCAAACACGATATTTAGGATGCCTCTAGCAGCTAGCTGGCAGGAAACGAAATCTCAAAGCCCAACAATTTATCACATCCCCGTAGGATTCTCCCGCAGCTGGGATGGGAAAACAGCAGAAGTGTACCTTAATGTTGCAAAATGCATATATCTCTCCCTGAGGAACTGAATGTGACGGTACGAGCACCGTATAGTGACTAGCAAGCGGAAAATAGTGTAATGCTCGTTTACAGTCAAAGGTGAAGTTATCAGGTCTGACACATCATCCCTATGATGGACACATTAGCTCATTTTACTAGAGAAACAAGCGAATCGTAAACACGTGAAACCCCCGTAAACCCCTTATGGTAGAGAGAGAGAGAGAGAGAGAGAGAGAGAGAGAGAGAGAGAGAGAGAGAGAGAAAGAGGGAGGGAAAGACTGGTATTCCAGCCGTCGATAGCTCCTGGTCGATCGCCGCGGAGATATGTTCATTATGGAGAAATGACATTTGGCATTTATGGCAGTGCCGTTTATTAGCCAATGGTTGCTTTGTTTTATTTTCAAGTTTTGCCTTTGCTCGAAACTTTGCTCAGTGTCTGGATAGAACTAGAGATGAAGAAAAACGGGCAACAAAGGAATATTTCCTGCAGAAAACAGGCATTCCGGATGTGGCAATGTGTGTTGATGGAACAAACGCAAAAAACAAAAAAAAAACATTGTTCCACCTCTCCAGTTTATGAATCGGTAAAAATTTTACAGCATCAAATTACATATTTATTTCTATCACCGTATTCGCTTTTAAAATTTGTCGTACGTGCGTTCACTTTCTACTGCAACTACATAAATCATCACAAAATTTGTGGAACGTTTTACCGATTCGTTACTAAAGAGCTCGCGGATTTCTTTTCATACAAACCGCGTCGATCGACGCGGCAATGAGCGATTCATTTTCCCCTTCAAATTTTCCCCATCAAAATTATAGCGCTTTCCCATAAATGAGAGCCACATGAGTGACGATGAGTGCAAAATGAACCGCTTTTTGACAGCGGCGGCGATCGACCAGGAGCTATCGACGGCTGGAATACCAGTCAAAGTGATGAATGTAGTTCAAACTATTTGAAGGTGACACCTTTTAAAGTTATTTAGGATGTAAACAAGACACACACACACAACATCAAAACATCAAATACTCAATTTTGAGCAAAATATGACCCAAATAAGGCAAATCCTAATTAAGCGGTTTTAGTTTTGGTTTTGTTTTCCCAGTCTTACCAGCCTTACATTGTCTCAGTGTGGGCTAGTAACAAATTTTAACGGTAAAACAACACACACAATTCATCCCACTGAGAGCTTAATGACAATTATAGGCAAATCAATGCCACTAAACACACACAGACACATGGACAGCGGTTGCGTGCTTTCTTTTGTTTTGTTGAGTATTTTTCACACAAAGATTTTGTGTCCAAATAGGCAGAGCAACAGGGCACGCGGCCAGCTGTAAACGTTGTAGCAATCCTTAGCAAATGGTGCCAAACATGTGAAACCTTACAACCAACAAGCAAACATTGTGTGTTTGTACGTGTGAATGTTAGTGTTTGAAGATTTGATTAGAGTAACAACACACCGGACGGTCAGTAGGTTGACGGAAACTGTTGATAATATACCGGTCGGTACGCTATATCGTTGGGTTTATAGAGAGAATTGGATAGGGACGAAAAGAAGCAAACTGCAATGCGATAATACTGAGATAAAACTTAGCAATAAACAATGGAAACGATGTTCGATAAAAGCAACGTTATCGTGTTGTCTTTTCCGTACTTTTTTCTTTTTAGTTTTCTCAAATGAATAACTTTATTACAAAACAAATTAAATAAAACTGGATGAAGCTTAATTTATTCTTGCCACCTCCTGATAAATCGCACACTCATCATTGAACCCTCCTCCCCATCAATCATTCAAATTTTGCCTCATCATTACGGGCAATTCCAGCGTCCAATTTCACCCACCGGGGCAGAGATTTAATTGGTTGCCAAATTGATGCAACATTTAAAACTTCACCGCTAACGAGCGCTCTAGCCGGTCTCTTCTTCCGATACTAATCTTTGAAAAATTGACAGTTTCTCCACCTACCGTTCGCGTTCGTTCCGAGTCACTGCGAGCTGTCAATCAGGTAGTGATGAGTGGTAAATTAATTTCGCACTGATTGAGACTGACTACTACCATCCCTGCCAACCTCATCGTCATCGCACGCAAAACAGTGTCGTCTGTTTTTCAAAAAGCCGGTAATCTTAGTAACCATTGTGGTGGTTCACGAGCGAATGTCAAAATAACTGTGTTTGGAGGAATACTTCAGCGTGGTAGACGCGTTTAAAGATAGTGGAGACGAGTGGATAAAATTGAAAGAAACTGCGACGGGGTGCGAAAAAGCTGATTAATTAGCACAAACTGAATGAATTTGAGAAACAGAAAAAAACGGTAAGAACGAGAGTAACCTTATAAGAAATATTTGCTTTGTGTTATCTGTGTGCGGTGAATTGAGGGGTTGAAATGGAGCATAAACAATGATTCTTAATCATGTTAGTTTTCGAGCGTGTAATTTGGACAATTGTGTCAATTATGAAAGCCTTTCTACTACTTTGTACAAAGCCTATATTACTACTTTAGAATATTGAATTGTTTTGTTTCATTTTCATTGTTTTTGTTCAGCATTTACACATATCGCGTGTTTGGTAAATGACCTGAATGTAATAATTGCTTCAATATTTACTAATATTTACTTCAAACTCTTAACTCTAACGACTTGACTTAGGGTTGATCCAACTGAACTTTGCGAATGAATTCCTAAACCTTTGGCGTGTAAGACTGAGCGCCGAAACATAATATTTTAATACCATTCTTATGTCTTTGGTAATGATAGTAACGGATAAGAATTTTTCTTCTTCTCTTTGGATTATTGACCAGCTAGTCTCGCAGGCCGTATAATGGCTTACTAGACTTCCTAGATCAAATCCCGTACGCAGGGTTGACTACCCAGTCACAGGTGCAACTCAGTCACAGAAAGCTAGAAATAGCAGGCCAAGATTGCTCGAGATTGTAGTGCCTAAGAAGAAGAAAAAGTAGACTTATAGATATCACGAAGCTAAACAGTCAGTTCTTGCTTTAAGATGGTGCGGATTCCTGGTCCTTCTCTATAGATCTGGCACTGTATTGCTCCAGATGGCGATAGCGATTGTTCTAACAGCTTACAAAGGAATATGAATATTTTATTTCTTTTCAAACCTTTCTAAAATGTTAGTAGCAGAATAAAAACTTACTTGTCAAATGCTATAACTACTTCGCGGTCTTGAGAAGGGTTTATATATATTTAAATGGTTCCAGTTTTTAGAGTACAGTCATTATCAATTAGGTGGAATTGTTTAATGTTTGTTAATGTTCGTATTTGAAGATAAAGAGACTGTTAGCAGAACTTTTTAGTTATTGAATCTATCACATTTCAACCACAGATGTTCACATACACTTTTGGTCAGTTATTTAATCAGTTATTTAATTAGGTATGATACGAATTAAATACTATACAGTTGCAATTTGGGGCGGCCCGGTGGTGATGCGACAGCGGCGCCGGTCTTCACACGGCAGGACCGGGGTTCAAGTCTCATCTGGGCCGTTCCCCCATAGTGAGGATTGACTAAACAACTATGCGGTATCATTTAGTCTAGTAAGCCAGAAATGGCAGGCATGACCTTAAGAGGTCGTTAGGCCAAGAAAGAAGAAGAAGAGTTGCAATTTATGCGAATAATTAGGAACTTAGAGTTTCAATGTTTATCCAGAAAAAACGCAGACCTGCGCGGCCTCTCAACTCAACGATTTAATCCGCGTTAAACTACTGCAAATTTTAATATCCGTACATCTCCGGATCCTCATTACTTGAGTATCGTGTACGTCGGAAGCTGACTGTAGTACTGTGTCTTTATCAAGAATGTTTTTTTCCATTACTATAGGCTTATTTAAATTTAAATAGGGTTTCCCTATTTATAGCAGTATTTGTTTGCCGTTTTATAAAAAAAATAAAGAGTACATTTGGTTTAATCACATAGTTTGGTATCACATTTCGAAATTTAATTAACGGGTTTCTCAGTACCAATCCAACGTTCACCTAACATATAACTAGTTTAAAGAATGTTTTACCAAATAAATGTAATAACACAGATTTTCTGTTCGTAGGATACATTTGTTTCAGGTGATGATTATGAATGTTTCCGAAAATAATCACATTAATGCGGAATTATTGCAATCATGGCAGTATTAGAGCTGTTGTGGAACTGTTTCTTGTTGATGCTTTTTCTTGGTAAGTTATACGTTCACACTGTAACAATATTGATGAGATAGCCAGATCGACTGATAGTCGTTTTAACGATTTCATATGATTTCGATAATTCCACACCGTACTGACCGAACCTTTTGCAATCGCTTTTCGTTCTTATCTTTTGTTATGTACCATTGTTAAACGATGCTGTTTGATTCTTCCCTTTTTTCATTATCCAAAAAAACGATAATTTTGTAACGTTCATTGCACCACACTCGGGAATCGATAAAGGAATACTAAAGGCAGCACTATCCTTTTATTGGCCCACGATCGGCGAGTGGAGATATGACGATTTACATCCATCCCTTCGGTATCACGAATCCTGCAGGTACGTGATCCGCTTTTATAATTAAAGGCAAATATACAGACACACGCTGCCATTTTGAAAGTCACACCTAAAAGGGATTTATGTTTCGGAACCCCTGTTAAAACGCTCTTAACACTTTGGTTTTTTATGTTTTACCAATTTGTACGCTTACAGAGCAAAGCAACTGCTCGTGAACGGTGTGTTTTTCATCGTTTATCCGTGTGTATTATGTGCCCGTTGGTACACTTTGAACCGTGGCACAATGTGGACGGAGTGTAGTGCAGAAAAGGATGTGTTCGAACGGTACGTTGAATATTCGCGCGAAGAAGAGGACCTACTGCGCAACGGTATGATCCGTGGACGTATGATAATACAGAAAGAAATTGTACTGACGGGCGTTTCGGAGGATGATGGTACGAGCTACAGGAAGTATGATAATGTGGACGATTGTGTTGTGGCTGTTGAAAAGGTGCCGTCGTCAGATGAGCAGAGTTATCAATCGAAATGTGAGCCGTTAAATTTGTCTAAAGATGGTGAAGGGTGTGAGTTACACAATGAGGACAAAGCCTTAACGCAGCACTGTAGGAAGGATACAGTGAGGAAGGATACATTTCACTCTAGCACGGAAGAAGAAGGAGACGATGATGAGATTAGTTTAATTCCTCCATCTTCAAGAGAACATGGGAATTCAACGCCAGCTCCCGCTACTGGAGCTAATAGATAGTTAAGTAGAATAATTTGTTACTTTTAAATAATTAAATGGAATTATTTTGAATGAATGAAGACGAAAGAGACACCCACCAAGTTACCAAAATCCAGATCTAGAATCCCTCCACGATAGACATTTGTCGAAAACGTGGACATAAATCAGCGTTTCAAATCCAAAAATAGCATGATTCAGTTCATTAAACAGTCAAATTTTACCTTTTTGGTCTAACTCTCTAACTCTCTAACTCAACAACACACAACAAATGCCGAATGGATTGTATCAACGGCACATCGTCGCCCCAGTTATGTGTTCCCCAGCTGATGGATGGCGGAGAAAAATGTTGACTCATAAATGTGGAAATATTTTGAAACAACAGCTCATCGTTTTGATTAGGTCGGGAGGAGTAGGAGAGTGGGCGATGGAAGAGAAGGTGAAGATAGGGATAAGAATGTTATGCCGACCAAAAATGGAGCAGATGAGTTTAAAATTATAACCAACAGAACGCGCCGACAATAGCCACGCTTCTTCTGCTGCTGCTGCTGCTGGGGCAACATGCTAGGGTGCGTGAGCTTGCTTGAGTCATTTGGTTTTCCGAAACGGCCACATGCCACGAAAGCGTTATAACGGCCACGGGAATGCTATTTTCGAAAGATGTCATACATGATGCCGCCGCCCTCGCGTCACTCGGTCTCGTCGGCGTTGGAAATTTAATTTCCGTCCAAAAGGCGTGAAGGGTTTTTGTTCGGTTGGGGAGACTGCCATATCATGTCCATGTCTACTGGTGAGCTAGATGCTTTATCTGCATCGGCCATGAGACGTTTCTCGTGCAACCTACGCATTTGTCTAGGGTGGTACGCGATGTAAGATTGAGCCAGAGCCAGAGTGCGTGTGATGCATCGTGGCATGCGTTTGACCGTGACAGATCTCTGCCGATGCTCTACCATACACGCACCGTAATCCAATATCGAGCCCATTTCCGACGCATAATGATAACAGTGGGTAAGACTGTGAACGAAACCGCCTGTCTGCAGTCAGCCAGTGTGGCGTAGGAATAGCCGAAAGTTCGTATTCGACTAGCACACAGAATCTACGAGTGTGAAAAATTTATGATCCCCCGATTGATCTGGCATGCCACGATGCGATTGCACAACGGAACGGGATGGTGTGTCGTTTTCGTGTGGCAAAGTAAAAGGCGGCGGACAAGCATCTACGCACTGTGATGGGGCTTGTTTGAGCTGTTGAGTTATGGCAGCACACTGCGGTCTGCGTATCTGGGAATCGTATATTCTATGTGCGTGAGTAGGCGATGGTGTGGACGATGAAGAATGGCCACTCTTGAAGATCAAGTGTTGTATGGTGGACAACGCCCAACCCATGGGCAAGAAAGGTCACAGTTGTGCTGAACTTGACTATTAACATTTTTATAGAGCAATACCCAAATGTTCGAGAACCGCACTTCGGAAGTATGGAGTTCGGAAGGTGACTAAACAGCTACAAGATATCTTGGCCTACCATTTCTGGTTTTCTTGAAATGATTTTATTCGTAGTAGGACAGTCAGCGATGTGCAGGGAGAGACGATTCGGACGAGATTTGATACCCGTTCCTGTCGTGTGAAGATCGGTGCCGCTACAGTTTTAATATAAGAATGAAAGAAGGATAAAAACAAGGAAAAAATCATCGTAAAAATGTAATCTTCAACCATGTTCACGTGTGAAGAACAAGATCATTGCATTCTCCCTAAATGAGTTAGAATTCTCTTTGGCGCCCTAGAAACTTATCACGACCATTCATAGGGCTTAGATATCAGACTCATGCCGAGTAATCAAATAGGATTAGGACGGACTCCAGCATCCTGATCAAAATAGGGTGATCACGATAATTATTTGACACCATGGTTATGGATGTGTTTAAAAAAAATGGACGCAGTTTTTTTCTGAGTCTTAGCGATCAGATGATGAAGAAATCGCGGAGTTTCGGAGTATTAAGTTTTTCTGCCCTACCTATAACCTTCATATGAGTCCCACCCGCGCGAACGACACTCGTACCTACTCACTATACTTTTTGAAACATTTGATGGATTAACTTGATCATACTAGCTTTCGTCAAGTTACACATTAACATCTAAGCGTAAACAGGTAGTTTTTTTTGTCCTGGTTATAGAACAATTGGACAAGATTCTCCAATCGAATGATCGCTGTTGATGTCAATTGAGGTGTTTCTTTAATCGAGAACGCGCCCTCCGTCGGAACTATATCTTTCACAATCGCCATCAACCGCTCATTCTAAGCAATTGTCATTAGGAAAGTCTTACAACACTGTTGAGTGGTCGGAGGCTGTGCACTAATGTATCTGTTTGTCTAAACACGAAGCAGGTGTAATCGGTCATCAGGACGTGACTCGCTGACTACTCTAAATCTACTGATGTTGCTGCAATATTTTAACTGCATATGTAAGATATGATACAAAAGACAGGCTTTTGCCACCAAAAACCTCAATTTTTTTATTATCCATTCTTATTACCTTATCGATCCATTCTTATTAGCTCTATCATAGATCGCAAGTAAATTCGATGGAACTTGTTAACACCTTAAAACACATGAGAGCGTACTAGATGGTTTACCATGGATCACCCCATAGTAATATCGAAATGTCTTATTACACACGGCAGCTTTCAGGGAGATGCAGTCTTTGGGATGTTGACATGCTTGCGATGTAGTCAAGTTAGTTTAGTGTGGCTAGAAAAGGAAATCCTCAGAAAACAAGAGGAATGATCTGTGAGGCTACGAAAAATATCAAAACTCACTTTAAAAGCTGCTCCATTGATCTGCGTTTTGCGTTTATTTCGGTAAAATTGAGATTAATGGATTACCCTGCTTCATCCGGATCTACCTCTAACTAACTGAATTTAATGCATTTACCATAAATTGGATCTAAACCAAAGCTATACAACGCCTACTTACCAAGCTATTGATACTCTTATATCGCCATTCGAATTCACGAAAGACAGAAAGACCTTTCACCGCCGTGACCAACAACATCCGACTGCAACGGCATTACACTGTAATGAGAAAAACACATTCAAGGAATGCAGCAAACGGTCAAGCAGCGCGTCAAGTGGCGTGACACGGTGGCAGGCAGAGTGCAACCAGCGCTCGCGTATGTGTCTGTGCAGGAAAACGCGGTTCTCTGTAAGCACACAGGGGAATGGTAATAAGAGCGACAAAGATGCCCCCGTCGGCCGGAGTCCGTTTTGCAGCATCCAACGTTCGTGATCGCTTTCTCGACTTTCTTACTGTGAGCGGCGGTTGTCCCGCGTGTCTTGTACCACCATGCCAGGGAGTCGATAAACACGTCCCGGGCCCCTGTCAACATCTAACGGGGCATCCGAGCCGTTGCGAGTTGTTTTGTTTTCGTTCGATCTCGCTCGTACCCAAAGAGCTCTGCCGGGGGATGTCTCGATCACACTCTTCTGCTCTGCTTTTGGAGTCACCAACAGCAACAAACAAGGGTGGCGGCGCCAATAAGGGTGGTGCACAAGAGTGAAGGGATGCTGCTGACGATCTCGTGAATTGATCGAATCTACGCTGCACCCTCGGTATTTCCATGCAGGAGAAAAAGAGTGTGAGCCAATAATTAGTGAGAAGAAGAGAGTGACCGATTGATGGGAAGAGAGAGAGAGAGAGAGAACGAGCAACGGATCCAGCATCCTCATCGCACCTTTCCCTTTTCGTCGCTACCACAAACACTTCAAAAATAGCGGCATCGAGCGAGATGGGGCCACCTTGAAGTGCTGGAGAAAAGAACGAGATGCATCGAAGGCAAACCGCGTTGCCACTAACAACAGCCAACGCTCTCGCTCTCTGTTCTCACCGCGCTGAGCACGCGAGATGAGCGCGCATTTGACGCGGTGCGCGCGATGCTGCGGCCCACCACCACCCCGGGAGTCACGCCGAAAGGAAAGGACGTGGCGTCCCACGTACAGAAATGGGGGGCCCCCCGATGAATATTATCCAGCTTCGGGGAGGTAGTCAGGGCGAGCGCAATCCAACGGCATTGCCTTTCGGAATCGAATCTCGAAACACGCCACATTTTTCTCTTTTTATGCTCAGTATCGGTACACCGTCGGTTTAGTGCTGTGGCGATCTTTACTTGCGATCGATGCGCGCGCGCGCACACGCTCTTTACGCTCTCACACACGTTTTTGCCCTTCCGCTCCGTGTACGCATCATCGGTGCGATGCGCATACGATACGTTTCGTCCCATACATACAGCCGCACGGAACCGGAGAATCCGCAACAAAAACACGTCAACAAAAATTCCGATATCGGTGGTTAATACAGTAACGTCGGGGTGAGGTGTGTGTGAGCAAGAGCACCAAGAAGAAGGTAAAGGGGCGCACATACAAACAAATTCACTCGATCGCGGCCGCCGACTTTGCGCCCGTCCGTCACTCTTCTTCGCGCAACACGCTAGTGAACGTGTCTCGCACGCGGGGTTTTGTTTTGTTGTGCTACCGATTTTGCGTGTTGTTGACGTTATTGCTGGTCAGCGAACGATTTGTGGTCCAGGGCAGGCAGACGGTTTGGCCGTTTTGGGTATAGAGAAAACGCTGATCGCAAGACATTTTGAGTTTCGTGCAGATTGCTGAACGTGTGTCTTTGTTTTTGTGTGCTGTAAAACGCCGGGGCCCCGGGATTAATTGTCGTTGTTTGCTTTACCGCAATGAGGATCCCGTTTCGAACGCTCCGAAATCTTATGCCTTAGTGAATCTTGGTGGATTGCCCAGACACTGGGCAGTCTGTGCTCAGTGGCCAGCTGTGTCATTTGTAATCCAACAGTGTCCAACAGTGAGTAGTGCGTTTCGATTTCTAAGTGTACAAGTGATGTGTGGTAGTTGGTGTTGTGAAGTGAAGTTTTATGTGCTGTGTTCGTGAAAAAAGTGAAATATCATCGTTCGTACCCTGTATTCTCACGTGTAGCCGAGCAGCAAACCCCGTAGCGCAGAAAGAAAGAAATACGAAACGCAAGGCGCATCTCCAGTGCTGGTCTCGAGTGAGCAGTCGCCTGAAGGGCGCTGGAAAAAGTAAATAACAGTGTCAACAGTACGGTGTACGGTGTGTTGGAAGTGGATAGGAAAAACAGGTTTTTCCTAACCTTCTCGTCTAAGCATCCCGGAGGGTTCCGTTCCAGCCCTGGTTCCGCGCCTGGTTCGGGAAGATTTTGTCCCACAGTGAAGTGTATGTGTGCTGTTGGCGAATTGTTTTTGTATGTCACATTGGAATTGCTCAACGAAGACGCAGACAGACGTCCCGGGATTGGGTTCCCGTGCCCATTGCAAGCGACACGGTTTAACCCTCCTCACTCTACGTTCGTTTGGCGCGCAGCACGCAAAACCCGATGACCGTGAAATCATCCGGTCCCATTCGCGACAAGCAGGTAAAGTGTGTGCCGGTTCTCCAGCGTTCCATTTTCTGTTTTCAAAAAATGCTCAGCAAATACAGTGTGCTTTACAGTCCAGTGTGCGCGCCCTTCACTGTCAAAGGTGACTACAACCGCAATCAATCCGTTGAACGGCATCAGACAAATATCTAGCCCAACGCTGGAATACGATCATCCCCGCATGTCACTGCGGATTGATTCCGTTCCACGCGACCTTCGATGATACGATCAAACCTTCCCTGCGCCTACTATTGCGTGATCAAAATTGAAAACATACGCTGGCGCGGCACCTCGGTTCGGTGCACCATGTCACCGAAACGATCGGCTTTCGGTCAGTACGGTTGTGGATGTTGTGGTGGAAGGCGCAAAACGGCATTGCAAACCTTCCACCGAACTTCAAGGCAAGCTACCTTTTGGACGTGTTTTTGTCTGTTCCCAACCCCAACATGTCTGCCGGGAGGTAAAAGCTTTTCTTGGAGAGAGAGAAAAAAAAGAACACGCCACTGATCAACTCATAACCCGTGAAGTGGTGAAGACAAGACAAGACAGCACGTTTCGTTTACTGTCGATCAATACGATCTACGAGGTACGATTTTCGGGGTTGGAACTTGGACCGTTCGGGGTTCTCATGCAACCGAAAGCAGTCCCGTTAGAAAACAGGGAAAAGGGCAAAACTGGTGGCAGCCGGAGATGCTAGGAGAAGGAAAGTAGAGCTAAAATTAACTTCTCTGGAGTGGCTCGGTGCCCGGTTCCGCCCGGTTTCATCTTCCGTCGGCGTCGTCGGGAGGGCATACATTACGTTTTTAATGCAAGATGCTGGAAGCAGCTTGTGATTCTATAATATTTTACATTCTCTCCCATCACGAAACCCTCGTAGCGAAGCACGGACGTTCAAGTGTTGCTTCATTTGGACGGTGGCAGTAATGGTGGTGGTCTTGGCTCGGCGGGAGTGACGCAACTGTGTAGAGGGCGGTATTCGTACGGCTCCCAGCGGTAACCAGTAGCAGTACGGGAGTATGGGAGGTCAAACTGACGGAACGTGAAACCTCAATGAAGATTACGGGCGGTACGGTACGGTCGAAGATCTCCAACGATCTATGATTGTTGAAGACTAGACCCTTTCGCGTTGAACTCAGACGGATAATCAGAATCTGGTGGAGAAAATTGATTACACTTAATACAAACTTTAAAACGTATCACATTTCATACCGTCTAGATTGGATCGCTTGGCCAGAATTCTGGCCACAGACTACAAGGACAGGTAGCAAGCAAAGATTCAGCTCGTCGAAGGCCATACGACATCCTCGCGATGACATTGTTGAAACGTTGGAATACTAGCGTTCCAACATTGTGTTTTAACATAGCATCATCCCTTCTCAACACGCACACACGCACATACGCACAGCGACCACATTAAAACGAGACTTGGTAAAATGGTAATTATATGCCTATATTTAACCGGGCCCGACCGACGTCGCCGTCATCATCCGAGCGTCGTCCAGACCGTCTTCAAACGTCACACCGGTTCTCCCACCGGGTGCAACACACCGGGGATGAAACAAAACAAATTCGTAAACACACATGCACACACACACACACACCGATCGATCGTTGCGCTCGTCGGGGCGCGCGGTGCGCCAGAACACGATCCAGCGCGTGTGGGGTTCCCGTGCGTTCCAAAGGTGGCGTGGAGGGAGGATCAGCGTGTTCGGGACGGATTCCGCCGACATGATCTTCATTAACAACTCCATCCGGTTTCCCCCTAAGCGTACTACAGGCATAATCCGCTTCTTAATGGATCTCAACTCCTACGAGAGCACGGGATCTTCTTTGCGTAGTCGTAGTACTGTTTTGGGTTCGTGGATACAATTTTTGCCGGCTTGCGCCAGGGCAGCAGCTTCCGCCAGGCACTTGTCCGCCGTGAGTCTGTGTGTGTGTGTGTGTACCGGCTTGTCAATTTGAATGTTGTTTGAGCCATAAAAATTAGCCCACGAGATGACAACGAGATGAAGCTACCCCAACTCTGCCCCATCTTGTTCTTCCAACTGTACACCTTCCTGTGCTGTAAGTGAAGTAAAGGAAACATATCTAGCAAGTACGCAGAGCTCCGTTCGAGTTGAATTCCGCGGTGTTGGCTGCGGTTCGCGCTGTGAGTGTGGAATTAGTCTTGTCAATTATCTGCCTGTTTTAAAGCCGTTCTCATCGCATTTTACCCTGCGACACAATGTCAAACTGTCATTTACACGCATACGCACGGACGTACGGCTGTCGAGGGTAGCGATATGGAGGCCGGTGAATGCTAAACAGCCCGCTCAAATCACAGCTGGCAATTACCGATCGGCGTGACACCACCATCAACACCACCCTGTACCGGAGAAGGCGGAAAAGACCGCAAACTTTGTTAGAAGGGGGGTCGCCCTGTAGCAAAACCGGTATATTGCACGGTTGCGTAATAACAGTGTACGAGCTAAGATGCACCTTTTTAAGGAGGATGAGGCCAATGGGACGATGCCAAAGGTATGGAGATCATTTGCTCGATCGGTTAAGGGTAATTGCGAAAAGGGCGCGGGCAGGGCCTCGTAAAACACGCTATTGGCACCGGATGTCGCGAAACATTTAGAACATTACTGATGATTTACATCTATTTTATGGATTGTTTTTCTTTCTTGTCGAAGAGAAAAGTATGCAAAGTGTAGATTTTACGTTGATTGTTTCAAATTGTTAGTCAAAAAGCATATAAATCTATTTTGTTGAGAAAATGGGCTAATCCAGCATGTGTTCTACATAGCAGCAAAGTATAATCCTTCAACGCTAACTCAATTCTCCGGCACATGTACAATGTTTAATCAAATCACCCGCTGCTTGTACCGACAAAGCAGCAAATTGCTGGAAGCAGCGAAGATGGGGAGCAAAAAAAGCCAGAAAACTCTCACCCTTTAAGCCTCGCGCAAGGGTCATTATCTTTCACTTAGAAAAGTGGTCCCGATGCGTTTTCTTTACATCGGATGAAGCTCCGATACGTTGGAAAATCAAAACCATGACTGTTCCAGCTGGTGTAGCATTGTTTTCCCTTTTAGTTTGCTGTGTCTAAGTAAACGAAGTAGCTGAGACTGATTGACGGATTTTGTTTCTTTCGCTGCCGTTCATGTGGGTTCCTTCTATGTAGCGGCTTTCATCTTCGGTTCGTTGCGAGAGCTAATCAATCAAACCATCCACGCACCAAGATCGATCGATAATGAAATATGTAATTTGATTTTCGTTAACTTAGGCGTCCAGAGTGCAACGGATGCAGCTCAAGTTTCTTGGCGGCGTTAACACGGAGAAATAATTTCAGTTCCCATGTGTTTTGGGGTTAAGTAAGGTGAAGAAACTGAACGATTGCTGGATGGTATTATAGTCAAATTATAAGTAAAATTATTTATTAGGATAATTTAATTGTATGAGTACTTACTAATTCTTCTTTGTACTATATAAATGAAAACTTAAATATATGAATCAACTGTTAAGGCTCTTCTTCAGCAGACTGGTAACAGATGATTGAATTTTAAAATTGATATTTTTTTCATTAAAAATTTTCTTTTTCTTGACTTAAAAACCTGCTAGGTCATGCTGGCCACTTGCTCAAAATTGATCTGGATGGGATTTGATACCCGATTTTGCTAAGTGAAGACAGGCACCGTTACGCCATATATTATAAAATATATCAATTGCAATCAAAGGTACCATCACGCAGCATTTCCTCAACAAATTCATTAAATTTTGTAACATCACAGTTGTTAAGGTATTTGAAGTAAGTCTGAGAGAAATATATGGTCATCTTAAAAATCGTAATTCTTTTCATTATCCTTTATATTTTCATCCTCGCAAAGTTTTGACCAATTTTGGCTTTCTTGACTTGATTTATCTGAAGCTAGAGAGTCAATTCTACGTTCGGTCCAGACGGGATTTGATACCGGTTTTTTCGTGTATGAAAATCAGTCTACTGTATGAAACCTACAAGATTCAAAACATTTATAAAAATTATATGGAAAAAACTTGTTCCTATTAGAGAAAATAAGTTACATAGCTATTCAATAATCACTATTTACATCAAATCTACACATATTTTTTTAAGTTTAGCATGGATTTTCTTTTATTTTTTATTTTTTTTGTATTTTCAAAAACGTTTCATAAATTGTATTTTAAAACCCATTTTATTCAGTTTTTTTTGCATTCAGCTAAAAAAATATAGCTAAATGTGTGAAAAACACACAAAATTTCGTATGTTTATGGTCTAAATGCTACAAAACTACAAATTATTCCGATTAGAAATGTAAAACCTCTTCGCGTTTCAAATTTTCAACCACGTTCTGGTTCGCGCTACACAAAACGGCCACCGGGCGGCGGCTGACAAGCATTTGCTTGAAAGAATGACGCTCGCTAAAACTATCTTGCTGACAGCGGGCAGGAAAGGTATGCCTTTTTGTTTGTGTACGTTCGGAGCCGAACGAGCGTACGAGAAACGTCGGCCATTTGACGCGGCGAACTGAAACGCACGTCTCAGTGTGTGCGTGTAGCCGTGGCGTGCGTTTGCTGGTGTGCTGTGAGAGCGGGTCGTAAAACTTGTTCGAATGCGAAAAAAGAGGTTGGATTTCCGTCGGACGCTCGCCCGCTTTCTGCTCGAAGCTTTGAACGCAAAGCCGTGTGTGTCGCTGTGCCTAGCTGTTTGAAGCGATTCTGTGCTAAAAACGACCGAAAAGCTGGTTAAAAGTCGCTGCAAACGATAGCGTACTGGTTCGGTGTGGTGCATCCGTTTAAGCAATCCGCACTGTTCGTGTCGAACATCAAGCAAGGGGTAGTTTTGATTCCCGTGCTTCAGTGTGACGACTACACAGAGACGACAACCACCCGTGTGTTCGATCGCGCAGTAGAGAGTACCCTGACCTGAACAGCCAGCCAGTTACGGCTTCACGCGTTCGCTGGTTCCTGAAGCTGTGGGCTGCCCAAATACTGTGTCCACCGTGTTGTGTAGCCGTGCGGTGTCACCGGTGTCCTCGCGTTACAATCCGCATTGTGAAATAAAAGCATCCCTTACCCCGGTGTGTACGTGTGTGTACGGGTGAAATCCACGGCGGTCGAGCGGCGGTTGCACTTCTGTCAGCGCGCGAGAGAGAGAGAGAGATAGCAAGAGAGCGAGAAATAGAAAGCGAAGTAACGAGAGCGGGAGAAAAGATCGGTCTAGCAGCCGTCATCAAACAACTATTGTGTTTCGTCCCGTTTTTTTGACGTTTATCGTCGACTGGCAGACCGTTTCTTTTTGTTGTGGGACGACGGCCGATTGTTCCGTTTTGGGGGGTTTATTGCTAAGAAACACTAGGCACCAGGGCCGTTTTATTTCCCGTGAACATCCCCACATACTATCGCGTCATCAGAAGCGCCAGGCGCACCACCACCATCATCAGCATCATCATCATCGTCACCATCGATCCGTTCGTCCAACCAGGGTACAGTGTGTGAAAAACAATATCAAACAGTGTGTTAGCATTGGTAGGGTTCGTTGAAGCGCACTGTAAAGAAGGTCCCAGACGCGGCGCCTCGTTGTTGTGCTGCCTCACAATCATCATATTGCTGCAGCAGTGCTTCTGCTAAACCGTTTGCAAGTGTGTGTGTGTGTGGCTGTGTGCCGAAACGAAGTGTATGTTTGTGTGCATACGTGCTTGTGTTGTTTGTGTGTATGCGGAATTTTCCACCATTAGCGTCGTGCGTTTTCTTCCAGCAAAACGCACCGTGATCACAGCGAAAGGATCCCCCGTCACTCTGTGTGTTGCGCCCTTGTGCTTAGTGAAATTCGTGAACGGTAGATATAATACCGTAACATAATCTTCTGCTGAGGATCTACCACCATCGCGCTTCGAGCTGCTTCGAAACAAGAGTGACCGAGAGAGGCAGCAAGTCATCTTCAACAAGCCGCTATACATTGGGCGAAACGAAACCGAACCAGACTTTGATCGAGACACCCCCCGGTTAATGGTAAGTTGGAAAATTTTTGGAAAACCTAATCTCTACCACTGTGTTTCCTCGTTTTGCGCGCGTTGACATCAATCGCTAGTGTTGCCGGACTGCGAAAGCGATCGAAGATGAAGTGTGCAACCCATCTCACGGTAGTTTCCCATCTGTTGGGGTTTTTGGGATTGTTTGCGGGAGCGAAGGGCCGAGCGAATTGCCGCCGGACAGCCGAAACAGCGTGTGCAAAAGCGAGAGAGAATGTACGTGCGGCATGCGACCCGACGGCTGCGGCAAACGCTGCCAAAGTGCGCTGCTTGTGCAGAAGAGATAAACAGCTGAAAAGTGATCGAGAATGCTATTTTGACAAGAGTGTAGTAGAGCGGGTGCGTTCGGGGTTGGGTGTGGGGTGTGCACGGCGCACCGGTAGAATTAGAGTAAACATGCAAAAAGGGCCCGGTCCCCGATAGGGTGTAAGGAAGCCCCATCAGGTGTGTGTTTGTGTATGCATGTCTGCCTGCTGCCTGGTGTGGCTGGTTGTGTGTTGGGGAGATTTTCCCCTGCCCATTAGGGGTTTTGGGAAAGAAGATGTGAAAGGTCATGGTGTGTGTCGGCTGTAAAGGTGGAAGCAAAAATGCAGGGCGTGTGGTAGACAGCGCAGGGCAGCATTAATGTCGCCGTTGCCCCCCCCCCCCCCCCCCCCCCCACCCCTCTTTTCTTTTTTTTTCCTTGCGACGATGTCAGTGTGTGAGTGTAGAGCGCAATGGACGACGACGTTGAAAGCGGTCGTTCATTGGAGCTGCTGGTGCGATGAAACTGGCAACGCGTGTGAGATGGTGGTAGTGTATGGTATGGGAGTGAATGAAACCGCACCCTGTGGGTATATCTCACTCTAGCAAACGTCTCATGGGAACAGGTCTTCTTTGTTGCTTGGATGTGTCTCCCGGTTGAGCGGTTGCTAAGAGTGTGTTACCTCGCGTGCGGGTGTGTGCACGGTAGAAGCGAAACTGGGACAGGGGCATTTGCGTAAGCGAAACAGTATGATACAGTTTCGTAAGAGCGAGCGAGAAGGGCTACGATTTCTCTTATTCAATAGGACGGTTAACCCTTGAAGTATAGCTGAGGTGTAGCGTGAAGCACGTTTAACGATAGTTAAAAGTGGTTTTCAGGTCTTAAAACAAGCGTCCACATGATTAAAACAATGTGTTGTTGAATAATAATTTTTAAAACATTTAGGTTGTTTTACTCACGATCTCTGGATTGTTTTGGAAATATGGACACTTATTTGAAATATTTGTATAGTCGATTACTACGGATGTTGCGTGCGAATGTAAATTATTTCTTGTTTTTTTTTGTATTTTAAATAAAAGTTTCATAAATATCATCAGTTTCATAAAAGCAATGTGTGCTAGCCGCATAATATATTACTGATAATGAATATGTAAAATAAATATATAAAGCTATTATATTAGCAGTGGCATAAGCATTCTTCAAATTAAATGTCACCAGAACGTTCATCCGTACAGTAGACTTGCTCATTCAAGATTCAATGATGGATAAAAAATGTTCAAAGAACTATACACGGAGGATCAACTCCTTAAGGATGTGATTCTAAAGAATAAGAATAATGTTCGTCTACTTATTTGTTTTGAGAAGCAAGAATGTTTTCGATAAATTAAAGACATTTCCTGTTGTAGCATCGAAGAATCATACATAGTTCAACAAATATAAATAAATTTACGTATTGGGTTGGTTCCATTTGATCGCCGCAATTTGTATAAATCTTTAAAAAAATGATATTTATTTATACCAAAACTTCGCCTGTCAAATTCATAGATCCATCTGGCCTCGGCAGGCAATCCCATGTTGGGTAGATTAAAGCAATGATGAAACAGGATGCTTATTCTACCACGAAACAGAAAGTTTCGTGATAAAATACACGATCTTCACTATGCTTAAAACAAAATAAAAAAGTCGTTACTTTAGTGGAAAGATAATTATTATTATCATAATAAATCTCAACACTAGTAAAAGCATAGTACTAAAGAGATGTGTTTCAAAGTCTTGCAATTTATTTTTTAAGAAATAGAAGCCCTAAAAATTGCCTGACAAATATTTTAACAATTTGCAGAGCGATCGTACGCCTTATTATTCCGTTTTTCTTGTACATTTATGAAGTAAACGGGTAGTTCTTAGGTTTTAAAAATTAAAAATTTGGTGCTTTTTTAATATTTTATACTCAGGACTGATGGTGCTATGACTAGCCATGGGTGTAATCAAGTCATGGAAAGCTAGAAATGGTGTGCCAAGACTTCTCCGTCGAACTACGTCAAACAGAATGTAACTAAACATTCGCTCGAGCCCTTAAGGGTTTTTGGCATCCGGCACTGTATAAAGACCACTCGTTGTTGCGCATGGTTGCGTGCATAACGTCGAGTGTTTTGGTGGTGTTGTGCCGTGTGTGCACAGCACACAGTCGGTCGATGTTCGCGAACATGGTGTGGCATAGGGGCAATAGCAACAGCAGCAGCAGCATAAGCGGGCGCATGCGAGACAGGAAACCGACCCTTATTGTCAACGTGCTTGCAGAGAAAAGAGATGGCATAGCAAATTTTCTGTTGTGCGGCTGCTGCTGGGGCTTCGCGTAAAACAGGGCAAGAGTAGTCGGCCTTCGCTTTATTCATTTCGTTTGTTAGGTTGTGCCGTTTCTCGAGAGATCTGATCGCGCTCACGTCCGCTTGTGGAATGACAGCCCAAAGCGGATCGAAATAACATCGAGCAACAGCAGCAGCAGCATAAGCAGAGAAGGGTCGAAATGACAGCAAAAAGTGTAATTTTTCTCTGCCGTACTGCTGCTGCTTCGCTACGATGGTGGTGTAGTATTGGTGCGTATGTGTTTTATTCATGGGCAATGATCGATCGTTTTTCTCTTGATGGCCCTTTTTGTGTGTGTCCCGCTGTTTATGGCGATTAAGGAAAAGTTGGACGGTTTTTTTCTGCTATATTTGGGAGAGTTTTATTCCACAAACTTACTCATAAAATAGTTAATCTTCAGCTGTCAAAAAATCGCCTTTCAGTTTGTTGTGTGTTATCCTAACATAATAAACAGAAGATGGCATTTTTTCATTCTCCAGCTTTAATAATTTTAAAGTTGTTTTTGAATTTACATGTTTTTAAAATAAAAATTTATATTTTAACACAAATTACTTTTTTTTTATTTAGTTTGAATGTTTGTTTCAATGTTCAACAGTTTTATTTGTGAAGAAATAATTTGAAAAGGTGTACTTTTTCATGTAATTCTATTTGAATTAAACATATTTAACCTACAACAACAGCTTCTGTGCATAGTTCCCAGTTTATTGTTTTGTTAGACCATTACAAAACACGTTCGTTTTATGGTGATTATAAAAATAATCAAAGGTAATAAATGCATCACGTATGTAACGTATAATGATGCAAGCCGGCATTAAAAACATCGCCCGAAAGATGGCAATCATCAACACAAACCCATCACACCCACCTTTGGCAAACTCGGGCCGATGTTGTTGTTGACGCTGCTTAACGAGAGGGTAACAAAGCAAAAGGGGAATGCTGTTGGCGCAATTCGTTGCTGTGTGTGCCTTCGTCAAGCATCTGCTCCGTGCACCACCGTGTCCGGTGTAATAATAACAGTAATGAGAGAAATATGCTACACAGAACCATCCCGGCTAGTGGCGGCCGGCAGCAACCATCGACAAGGCGCACCACACGCCACTAGCTAGATATATGTGTGTGCGGACACAGTAAATAAGAATCATAGTTGTTGGGTTGGTGTGTGTGGTTCGTTGTGGACCAGCGCGCTTATACATAACTGTCACTGTAAGGGATGAAATCTTTTTCACATTTGTTGACCAGTTTTCAGGTTTATGTTAACCAAAAAAAATAAAAACCCGGCAAATGTGTACTTGCTCTTCTCTACTGGTAGAGTTTTTAGCCGCTTTTCGTACGAATACCGGTACCAAAAGAAAGAAAGCCCTGCTCTCCGGCGAATGGTGGTTACGAGGGTATAATATTTCAAGTTGGCTTGAATTCACGACCGGAAAACGTGTGAGCGGTCGCGTAGAGGTTACCTTGGATTTATTCGTTCGTAACGCTTTTTGCCTGTTCGCCCAGGTATCGGCTTCAAATCGCCCGAAGCAGCAACCGTAAACGGATATCATCATCGGTGCTTGGGCTACGGTTTTTTTTTCCACGTTTCTGTTTCATCATTCCAGATCCCGGAGTAATGTTTGTCGGGTAGCAAAAATAAAAAAGGGACGCGAACCCTGCTTTACTCTTGCACGGCCAGTTGCGTACAGTGCTAGACGGTGTGTGCGTGTGGCGCTGGCTTTCTGGTAGTGTGCGTTCGCTTTCGTTGTGCGGCGGCAATGATGATGGCGGCCGATTTGCAAACATACACAAACACAGCGGCTTGTGAAGGTGCGAAAGAGACAAAGAGTGTCTTTGTGCGCCGGGTTACGGCGGCTGGTTATGCTTTCGTTTGTCGTAAATGTCCCTTTTTGTGGTGTATGCTCCTAGGGGTGACCAGAACAGTTTCCATTCGGTGAATGATGCGGTGAATAAATTATTAAAAACTATTAGAGTAAAAACTGTAACGTTTTTTTTCCATTTTTGAATGTTTTAAAAATATGTTTTTTTAAATTATAATAAAAAAATATTTTGTTATTATATTATCAAATGTTGTTAAGCTTAAATCAGTAAACTTCCTATTAAAAATATGATGAACTTTTAAACGAAATGATTACCAATGATATCTCGATGAGTTTATTGAGACCTTTTATTATTGAAAAGTCTATAATTGTGTAATTGAAGAAATGATATTTTCATATAAAGTACTTGTTTTATTTTCACTGGATTTTTTGCAAATAAATTTGAGTATTGAAAGGTGCAAAAGATATCCTTAATTTCCATCGATATGAAAATCAGGCAACGAAAGCTTCATCAATTCTAATATCTCAAGCATTTCGTTCGACAGAGGAAAATATTTGATGAAATGTTTGTCTTGCGGATGATATGAGCGATGAAAAGACTCGACGTACGGGTCGTGTGGAAGTCGGGCGAGAAAAAATGAATGATAAAAAAGCAGCAAAGATCCGGATGATTATTTGTTCGGCCCTGATCTTTTGGATGGATCCAAGATTCAAGGTCTTTTTGCCCCAGATGGTTGAGAAGGTGATTTTTCCATTCATCATCGTTGTCAATCCGGCTGGTTTGATTCGTTATCGGTCACTTATCTCGTCGTCGTATGCCAAATCGACGGTGAAGTCACTTTTCTTATTTCCCTTATTTTTCCTTCGGCTATCAGCTGACGGATGCCAGGTAGAATCTTTACACCCTTGCCGGTTTTGCCGGCATTTTCTCACAGAATATCCTTTTCTACGTCCGAGAATTCCTCGGTCGTTGAATTATTTTTTCTCTCAGGGATTTCGTTACTGTTTATGACGGGAAACTGTTTGTTTAAATTGCAAATATGTCGCTTATTTTTACTTAAGGATGCTACAGTATACTGAGTACTTTATATCTTATAAATTTGCACACAATGTTGCAAATAAGTGGTAATCTTTAGCATTATAGCTGCCGTTTGTTGAAGTAAACTTTTCCAGGAACATTCACGCTGCAGAATTTAATTTTCACACAACAGAGTCTGGAGACAAACATGAACATGAGCTTAGTTCACCGACACACATCACCTTCCACAGCCATGAACGGCGTTGACTTCGTTTGAGCGGCTCCGGCGAGAGTTGTGTTCTGTCGCTGAGGGAGTGACATGATTTATTTTGCTGCAACAAATCGAATTTTTGCAACCCTTACTACGGGATTTTTTCTAGGTTCGTTCGTTCACTGCTCTGTGGCTGTGCGATTTCTTATGTTTCGTCCGTGGCGTTGATGTAAGATCACTTGGAAGCAACTTGTCCCCAAAGATCTGTCCCCGGTGCTGACCTTTCCTGTTAAGGATGTCTGGTGCCGAAGCTTCAGGCTTTGATTAAGTCAGAAGAATAGATTCACCTTGTACGCTGTGCAGCCCCGGGAGAATACGTATGCTATACATCTCCTGTGGACACTGGATTTGTTTTTCTTTTCTTTCGCAGATTCCTCTACCCTCTCTAGTGGCAAGTAAAGATTACCTTGTGTGGGACATTACTCGCATCCCGGACCCACAAACACGCAGTGAAATATGGCCTTTTATCTGAACTTTCTTAATTGATTAGATTGAAGCGTACGATAGTGTGGAGCACCACCGTTCTGTCTTTTGAGGGACAACTTTGGGCACTCTTCTTTTCGAAGGTCGAAGGGGGAAAGTTTTAAGTCGAAAATCAATTAAGATTAGTTCGCTTCTTTTCCCTAGTACACTGAAAACTTTCTATTTTGAAAGGAAACGATTTAATCGAGAGCTTCAATGTTAGTGGTGTGCACCTAGGGAAATTTGTACCAACTTTCGCGCACATTAAGCTCCAACATAGAAAGTTTAGTGATGATGATTTCTAAATCAATGAAATGTTAAATCGTAAGGAAAATAACAAATGGACGATGTCGTTCGAAGCTTCAAGAATTATTCAAGGATTAATTACGGTCCAAGTTTCGGGGCCATTTTACGGGTTATACCCTTCTGGTTCACAATTCCTTCCCTCATTTGTATTTTTGGGGCTGTGTTTAGCATAACACTTTATCGAGCAGAATCTTCACGGTCATCCAGCCGGGTTTCCTAGGAATACGGAAAATGCTAATTAAGCCAGCGCGCGCCGTAGACCTTATTGACACTGCTCTCGTGTCCCTCTACTTTTGAAGTGCGATCGATACGACGTCTGGCGCAAGGCAGTGGACTGTTTTGCTACGTAATTAGATGGTTAAAAGTGGAACATGATCTTCTGGTTTCTCTTAAGAGTCAAGATGCGGTTGATGGTCCTTACCATTACCCGTGGGTACGGTGGTGTAGCAAACTCTTATTGAAGCTAGATAACATAGGGAAATAAGTAATTCTATTTTTATACTATAAATTTACCACGTGTCTTAACGTTTCACTCTTTGAATGTTAAACACGAATTAAAAGCTAATTGTTGTAAACGTTGTTAAATAGGTTTACACTTTCTGTTGAAACGCGATTTAATTCTTTCGAAATCGTTTATTGGGAAATCAAAAAATTAGTTTTTGCTTTCGCTTTCAACTAGGTTTAGTTCGCAACTAACTCGGCCTTTTTTTTCCGTCAGGCAGGCGCGACCTCCCTTTTCCCGATGTTTCTTCCTTTTAGCATATTTCTTCATGCTACTTTATACTCTCCAACTGACAGCTCGTTGGGAGCCCTACAAAGTTTCCAACACTTTCACTGACAAGGCGCACCACACGCCACTAGCTAGATATATGTGTGTGCGGACACAGTAAATAAGAATCATAGTTGTTGGGTTGGTGTGTGTGGTTCGTTGTGGACCAGCGCGCTTATACATAACTGTCACTGTAAGGGATGAAATCTTTTTCACATTTGTTGACCAGTTTTCAGGTTTATGTTAACCAAAAAAAATAAAAACCCGGCAAATGTGTACTTGCTCTTCTCTACTGGTAGAGTTTTTAGCCGCTTTTCGTACGAATACCGGTACCAAAAGAAAGAAAGCCCTGCTCTCCGGCGAATGGTGGTTACGAGGGTATAATATTTCAAGTTGGCTTGAATTCACGACCGGAAAACGTGTGAGCGGTCGCGTAGAGGTTACCTTGGATTTATTCGTTCGTAACGCTTTTTGCCTTTTCGCCCAGGTATCGGCTTCAAATCGCCCGAAGCAGCAACCGTAAACGGATATCATCATCGGTGCTTGGGCTACGGTTTTTTTTTCCACGTCTCTGTTTCATCATTCCAGATCCCGGAGTAATGTTTGTCGGGTAGCAAAAATAAAAAAGGGACGCGAACCCTGCTACGAACGGCCAGTTGCGTACAGTGCTGACGGTGTGTGCGTGTGGCGCTGGCTTTCTGGTAGTGTGCGTTCGCTTTCGTTGTGCGGCGGCAATGATGATGGCGGCCGATTCGCAAACATACACAAACACAGCGGCTTGTGAAGGTGCGAAAGAGACAAAGAGTGTCTTTGTGCGCCGGGTTACGGCGGCTGGTTATGCTTTCGTTTGTCGTAAATGTCCCTTTTTGTGGTGTATGCTCCTAGGGGTGACCAGAACAGTTTCCATTCGGTGAATGATGCGGTGAATAAATTATTAAAAACTATTAGAGTAAAAACTGTAACGTTTTTTTTCCATTTTTGAATGTTTTAAAAATATGTTTTTTTAAATTATAATAAAAAAATATTTTGTTATTATATTATCAAATGTTGTTAAGCTTAAATCAGTAAACTTCCTATTAAAAATATGATGAACTTTTAAACGAAATGATTACCAATGATATCTCGATGAGTTTATTGAGACCTTTTATTATTGAAAAGTCTATAATTGTGTAATTGAAGAAATGATATTTTCATATAAAGTACTTGTTTTATTTTCACTGGATTTTTTGCAAATAAATTTGAGTATTGAAAGGTGCAAAAGATATCCTTAATTTCCATCGATATGAAAATCAGGCAACGAAAGCTTCATCAATTCTAATATCTCAAGCATTTCGTTCGACAGAGGAAAATATTTGATGAAATGTTTGTCTTGCGGATGATATGAGCGATGAAAAGACTCGACGTACGGGTCGTGTGGAAGTCGGGCGAGAAAAAATGAATGATAAAAAAGCAGCAAAGATCCGGATGATTATTTGTTCGGCCCTGATCTTTTGGATGGATCCAAGATTCAAGGTCTTTTTGCCCCAGATGGTTGAGAAGGTGATTTTTCCATTCATCATCGTTGTCAATCCGGCTGGTTTGATTCGTTATCGGTCACTTATCTCGTCGTCGTATGCCAAATCGACGGTGAAGTCACTTTTCTTATTTCCCTTATTTTTCCTTCGGCTATCAGCTGACGGATGCCAGGTAGAATCTTTACACCCTTGCCGGTTTTGCCGGCATTTTCTCACAGAATATCCTTTTCTACGTCCGAGAATTCCTCGGTCGTTGAATTATTTTTTCTCTCAGGGATTTCGTTACTGTTTATGACGGGAAACTGTTTGTTTAAATTGCAAATATGTCGCTTATTTTTACTTAAGGATGCTACAGTATACTGAGTACTTTATATCTTATAAATTTGCACACAATGTTGCAAATAAGTGGTAATCTTTAGCATTATAGCTGCCGTTTGTTGAAGTAAACTTTTCCAGGAACATTCACGCTGCAGAATTTAATTTTCACACAACAGAGTCTGGAGACAAACATGAACATGAGCTTAGTTCATCGACACACATCAACTTCCACAGCCATGAACGGCATTGACTTCGTTTGAGCGGCTCCGGCGAGAGTTGTGTTCTGTCGCTGAGGGAGTGACATGATTTATTTTGCTGCAACAAATCGAATTTTTGCAACCCTTACTACGGGATTTTTTCTAGGTTCGTTCGTTCACTGCTCTGTGGCTGTGCGATTTCTTATGTTTCGTCCGTGGCGTTGATGTAAGATCACTTGGAAGCAACTTGTCCCCAAAGATCTGTCCCCGGTGCTGACCTTTCCTGTTAAGGATGTCTGGTGCCGAAGCTTCAGGCTTTGATTAAGTCAGAAGAATAGATTCACCTTGTACGCTGTGCAGCCCTGGGAGAATACGTATGCTATACATCTCCTGTGGACACTGGATTTGTTTTTCTTTTCTTTCGCAGATTCCTCTACCCTCTCTAGTGGCAAGTAAAGATTACCTTGTGTGGGACATTACTCGCATCCCGGACCCACAAACACGCAGTGAAATATGGCCTTTTATCTGAACTTTCTTAATTGATTAGATTGAAGCGTACGATAGTGTGGAGCACCACCGTTCTGTCTTTTGAGGGACAACTTTGGGCACTCTTCTTTTCGAAGGTCGAAGGGGGAAAGTTTTAAGTCGAAAATCAATTAAGATTAGTTCGCTTCTTTTCCCTAGTACACTGAAAACTTTCTATTTTGAAAGGAAACGATTTAATCGAGAGCTTCAATGTTAGTGGTGTGCACCTAGGGAAATTTGTACCAACTTTCGCGCACATTAAGCTCCAACATAGAAAGTTTAGTGATGATGATTTCTAAATCAATGAAATGTTAAATCGTAAGGAAAATAACAAATGGACGATGTCGTTCGAAGCTTCAAGAATTATTCAAGGATTAATTACGGTCCAAGTTTCGGGGCCATTTTACGGGTTATACCCTTCTGGTTCACAATTCCTTCCCTCATTTGTATTTTTGGGGCTGTGTTTAGCATAACACTTTATCGAGCAGAATCTTCACGGTCATCCAGCCGGGTTTCCTAGGAATACGGAAAATGCTAATTAAGCCAGCGCGCGCCGTAGACCTTATTGACACTGCTCTCGTGTCCCTCTACTTTTGAAGTGCGATCGATACGACGTCTGGCGCAAGGCAGTGGACTGTTTTGCTACGTAATTAGATGGTTAAAAGTGGAACATGATCTTCTGGTTTCTCTTAAGAGTCAAGATGCGGTTGATGGTCCTTACCATTACCCGTGGGTACGGTGGTGTAGCAAACTCTTATTGAAGCTAGATAACATAGGGAAATAAGTAATTCTATTTTTATACTATAAATTTACCACGTGTCTTAACGTTTCACTCTTTGAATGTTAAACACGAATTAAAAGCTAATTGTTGTAAACGTTGTTAAATAGGTTTACACTTTCTGTTGAAACGCGATTTAATTCTTTCGAAATCGTTTATTGGGAAATCAAAAAATTAGTTTTTGCTTTCGCTTTCAACTAGGTTTAGTTCGCAACTAACTCGGCCTTTTTTTTCCGTCAGGCAGGCGCGACCTCCCTTTTCCCGATGTTTCTTCCTTTTAGCATATTTCTTCATGCTACTTTATACTCTCCAACTGACAGCTCGTTGGGAGCCCTACAAAGTTTCCAACACTTTCACTGGCGCACGTGAGACGTCTCGGTTCAACGAGGGTATCTCTTATCTCTACTGTTTTCTGTAATATGGGTTCCGGCCGTCAGGTGGACGCCATTTACACTGATTGATCAAGGCAATCTTCGAAAGTATCTCTATACATTTGTTGATCATGAAATTATCTAAACTTGGGATTGGAGATCTACTAATTTCTTGGTTGAAATCGTATCTTTGCGGTAGAAACTATAGAGTAAGAGTAGAGAACTCTCTTTCCGAATCCTTTGAAGCTATGTGTGGGGGATACCTCAAGGAAGTGTACTTAGTTCGCTTCTCTTTTCCTTGTATATTAATGCCTGTGTTAACTCTCTTCCTCCAGACGGCTGTCTCCTCAATGCTCTATGCCAGTGTCCTCGTCCGTTGATTGTTTGAATCTTCAATGCTTCCTTTATCTTCTTCTTCTTTCTTGGCCTAACGACCTCTTAAGGTCATGCCTGCCATTTCTGGCTTACTAGACTAATTGATACCGCATAGTTGGTTAGTCAATCCTCACTATGGGGGAAAGGCCCAGATGAGACTTGAACCCCGGTCCTGCCGTGTTTGGTCGTTTGTCTTCCAAAATACTGTGGAATTATTCCTATTTTCGGAACAAGATTGAGTAGAGTTACTTCTACTAAGGATATTGGGGTTTTGATAACAATAGAACATTAAATAGAGAACACGCTCAATAAAGCTAGCAAAACGCTTGGTCTTAGAATCCGTTTGTTCTCTAAAATTTGCGATCCTCTATGTCTCACATTACTGTACTGCTGCTGGGTTCTGGTATATTGGAACATGTTGCTGTAGTATGGCCACAAGCTGGCCAGACAGTGATGGATAGGATCGAGAGAGGGTAACAACATTCAGTACCCTCTTACTCCCATCACTGTCGATTACTCGGTCTTGAATCGATTAGAACGCGATACTCCCATATGCGTTTCTATTTTATCGCTTGTCTCCTCTCGAATGAACTTGATGCTCCTGAGCTTTTACTCTTGATTCCGCTGTGATGTTCCCTCCAGACGTCTACGAGATCGATCTCCGCTCCGATTTTGGCATCCCTGCATCCCTTTTCCACTCTCGTCTACGGGATTCCTCTTCCCTTTCCGATGTTAGGCTAAGAATACATTTTTATTTTTGTTAAACCCATGTGGCATACAAAATAATAAAATACATAATAATCATAACAGATAGCTCACACGAAAAGAAAACTTTAAGATTTATATGTGTTGCTCACATTATATTGCTTTATGGTGGCAGAATTGGTCCTCATCTATCTTCCTACGTTATTTATGGTTTCAAACAACTGTAGTGACACACACACTCTCCCATACACAAACTGTTCAACAACTTCGGCACAGTAAAGCAGATAATGGAGTACAGAAAAAGGCGAAATAACATCTAAATCGATGGTGCCATTATACACAACCAACCTACGGCTTCTCCAAATGCTTTGTTGCTGACAAAGGTGTCGTACATGTCGGCCTGTGATGCTGTGTGTATGATTACAATTTGAGTAATTTTATTTCGATCATAATTTCCTATTATTTTGGTCGTACGATATGAAAGCGCAAAAGAAGTTAGTGTGGCCCTGTCTTCGGCAATAGATGGCAAAATGTAAGCAAAACAAAGCCAGCAGCAACATATGATATCATTTCTTGAAATGACCTCCTCCCAGAGGAGCAGCAGTCGTTGTTCAGCTAGAAAAGTAAGTGAAGGACGCTTATGAAAACGACATGCGCTCCCGTTATGTCGCGCAAGGTCAAGGTCATTCGACATAGACGACGACGACGATGACGGTACCCATCAAGCTGATGGTGATTGCGATAATCGTAAACATTACTTATCATATCATTTTTTTTACACTCACCCTGAGGTGTTGGAATTCTTTATCAGCTTCAAAAAAAGCCGTACTGGACACGACAGTTTGAGATAAAAATGAAACGAAACGTTTATTTAATAATTAATACGTTTCGTTTGTTTCGCACACTGTTTACTGGTGGGCTTTTCGGGAGGGAATTATTTTGCTCATAAAGTATATAACCGACGGCGCAGTACAAATAAAAAAAAACAACCACTTTGGTGCCGGGAAATTGAGGACATCAACAAGCATAAGCTTTTGTGGGCTTTTGCTCTGTCTGCTTCCTTACCGATCGGATGCTTTTTTTTGTTTTTGACCTTTTGGACTCTCCGTTCCCCCAAAGCTACGCCCAGAAGCGGTGGTAAATCTTAATGTTGTGTGCATAATTTCTCCGCAGCATACTTATGTTTTACAGCGAAAGTGACAGCCCACCGGAGAGAGAGAGCGAGCGAACAAGCGAGATCATAATCTTGTTACATTTTATGCCATCCTCGCCGTGTTTGTATCGGTCGTTCGGGGTTTTTGGTTTCATCCAGGCATTGGATATTTCGTTCTTGTCGTTTATCTTGATTTTTTAGAGCACCGCTTAAAGAACATCATTATCATTGTCGCGCGATCTCGATGGCAGGGCGCAGAAGAGTTGCTGATGCAGTAGCCGTAAGGATGTTGTAACTCACGCGAACTCACTGCAGTCACTAGGGCAGCAACAAAAAAGCGAAGCGAAGAAGGAAACTCGAGTAGAACAAAACCACAATAAAGTGTGATGATGTCTTGATTTTGTAATTTCATTCCACGTTGTTTGCTGTTCTTTATTCCTCGAACGAAGTGTTGCGTTTTTTGTCAACGTTTTTTTTTTGGCTCAACTTCAACGTCTTTGTGATATTTGCGTGTCCTACGAGCACAACCTTGTGCCACGATTTGTGAACGGTTGGATGGTAAGAGGATTAAATTTCTCAGGTCTTCCCACTTGTCTTTTGTTTTGGGCTTCTTTTCGTAGCCTATTTCCTGCTGTCGTGTGTATCGTTATCATTTGCTTTTTAGCTTAACTTAAATGAAATAACTTTTTGTGTTTGGTAAGTCAAATTTATATTTTTAAACATGTTACGGAACAAGTTCGTGTAGTTTGTTTTAAGCATATGCCTACAGGTATTCTAACCTAACGGAAGGAAAGCTCTGGTATTTCCTTCCACACATATGGGGCCAAAAATCCTTCTGAGCATCTTTCTCTCGAACGCGGCTAAGAGGGTTTCGTCAGTTTTGGACAGAGTCCTTGTCTCAGAGGCGTATGCGATTACTGGGGTACTATAAAGGTTCTATACAGTCCCAGCTTCGTCCGCCGTGAAAGGTATTTTGAGTAGAGAGTAGAGAGTTTCTTCAGGCTGTAGCATGACCGGTTTTCAGCCAGCACCCTTGCACGCAATCCAACGTCTATGCTGCTATCGGTGCTGATTTTTGACTCCAGATAGGTGAAGTTTTGGAGTTAGCAGCTGCCACCATCATTTTGGTTTTTGTCTCGTTGATCTCCAAGCCGGGATTCAGTGCTGCATACTCGATCCTTTGGTAAGTTTCTGGTACATAGGAGAGCCTCAAACCAATAATGTCCATGTCATCAACGTATGCCAAGAGCTAGAGTGACTTCTAGAAGATGGATTCCCGAAGTTTCCACCTTCGAATCTCGGATGGCCCTCTCTAGCGCCAGATTGAGTAGAAGACAAGCAAGCCCGCCTCCCTGATGCAGGTCCTTGCTGGTAGCATAGTTTTACCCTGGCTATGCTATCGTATGCGGCATTAAAATAAATGAAGCGATGATAGGAGTATAGCTGCTGCTCCGCCATCTTCTCCAAGATTTTTTCGCATGGTGAATATCTGACGCAGGCCTGACTATCCAGCTTCTCTTCTTCTTTCTTGGCCTAACGAAGTCTTAGGTCATGCCTGCCGTTTCTGGCCTACTAGACTTATTGTTACCGCATAGTTGGATCGTCAGTCCTCACTATGGGGGAACGGCCCAGATGAGACTTGAACCCCGGTCCTGCCGTGTGAAGATCGGTGCCGCTGTCGCATCTACCACATTTAGCATCTCGCATCTAGCCCCCTATCCAGCTACGGGCAACAAATAAGTTAAGGAAAGTCAGTTATATGGGAGGCCAAGACCTCACGAGGTTGTAGAGCCATAGAATATCTGGATAGTTTCCAATTATCTCTTCGACGAATGGGACAAGTCTATCTTGTATTTCTAGGGAGAATATCTTGTAGGCAGTATTCAACACCGTAAAGGAACAACCGGTATTTAACACCGTGCCCTGTAGTTGCTGCACTCTAGCCTATCTCCCTTCTTGCATATGGGTTAGATATTACCGAGATTTCAATCACAAGGCATCGATTCGCTATCCCATACCTCAGTAATGATTTGATGAATTTCCTGTTCGAGTACTGCACCACCGTTTTTTATCAGCTCGGCTGCTCTATTCCGTCGGTTCCTTGTGCCTTGTTGTTCTTGAGCCGACGGATGGCCTTTCGTGTATCCTCAATGCTAGGTGGCAGTAGCATGATATCATCTAGCAATCTTGGTTGGTCGATTGAAATTTATTGCATTCGTGGAAAATATTTTAAAATTTTTAATCAGGTTACATAGTTGTGAATAAAAATTGTGCAACAATCGTAAAATGATATAGCATCTTTTGAACAATCTCATCTTCCTCGAATGGTGTACTTCTTACTGGGTGTGCAGTTAAAGTTCCGAGCGAAAAGAACGCATAAAATTGGAAGTGATTGAATTTTGGTGCTATAAAATTTGCTACACAATTTCACCCGCTATCTCTCAGGTGCTGCAATAGTGTTACGGGTTCTGTCTTCATCCTCACCGAGTGCATCGTTCGCAGGGTTGTTGAGTTTGCTCATCGTTAAACGAGGTAACACTAGTTGGGTGGTACACCGTTGCCACTAAGCTTAAAGCTCTTCCGCCGCATGTTCACTCAACCCAACTCTCTAGTACTAGCCGAATTCCTCTTATGTTTTTTTGTATAAACTTGATAAATGTAACCAACAAAAACTTGTGCCATTACGCTACACTTGCCTGCGGGCTTGGTGTAAGGGTCTATAGGATATCCCGGCCTTCGAGTTAGTAGCACCGTAAAAAAGGGAAAGTATCATATTTTTAAGAGATTTTCCCTTCGGGCCGACGAATGATTCACACCATTCCTTCCCGGGCTGTGGTTCATGTAATACGTCCCGCTTTTGTTGGTGCTCCAACGAGTGAGCTTTCGTGATGTTACGATGGTACGCCATTTCTTTTCCTAGTCCTTGCTAGAGGGAAGGTCAATGTCGTCACGATCAGCAGGATATATTTACCTTTGCCTTTCTTCTTGTATGTGTGTGCGTGAGTGTGTTTGGTTAGGTCGGTTTAAGATGTATAAGGACACGTAAACGCAAAAAAGACAAAGCTTTTACCAAGAGACAAACAACACAGCACGAACCAACGAGCAAGAAAGTAAGGTCCCACGCCAGATTTGTGTGGAAAATTTATGGGTGGCACGGAATAAATTCGAGCATCTATTTTTTTTTGTTTCTTACGCTTTACGAAGAAGAGGGACCACCACACCCTCATCTATTTCGGGGTTTGGTTAGTTAGTCAGATTCTCGTTTTCTTAATTCAGTCGCTTTTCCTTTTGCTCGCTAATCCCCCAAGAGCAAGATCTCATGTCATGTGCGCTTATTTAGTGTTTTTTTCCTTTAGCAGCCATATCATCGTATCAGAGAGATTTACTTGGTTCATGTTTCAAAAATTGTCCCCAAGCAGCAGCAGCAGCAGCAGCAGAAACCGGCGAAGAAAAAGTTTTGCCCATCGTGTTTCAGCCCGCTGCGAAATGATAAAATTGGTTCGGTGGGTGAGTGCTGCTGCTGTTGCTACCGTCCTTTGTTGCAGCAGTACATAAACAATGATTTATATCAATTGTGTTTTCCGATGCGTCTTTGGCATGCGTAGCTAACTGGTGGAAAGGAGAGGGAGGGACCATGTGGGGTACGGTGTGAGTGCACGCACCAGGAAGACAAATGGTGCGACGGCTCAAGAAAGTTGGCCCTTTAACCTTCGCGAAAGCTCGCAGAACGGCGGCGGTGTTGTACCTTCAATTCTTCGAGTCCCGTTTATTGTGGTCCGTAGTGGCACTTTCCGATAATAACAACAGCAAGAGCGTAATATGTGTAAGAGGAAAAACTGTTCTTGTTTTAAAGGGCATAGACGAGGACGAGAACAAGTTGTGGGAAACGTTTTTTTTTCTTCTCAAGTCTCAATTGCGCTTTTCTGATGTGCTACTGGAACGACGATGGCAGGTAACCTACCCATACACACCGCTTGGAGGAGTCATGTTCTCTCAAGCAGCTTCCACGACCTCCTCCAGCAACTGTTTGCCGGGGACGAAGAAAATTCTCCAAAGTTAATTTTAACGCTTTTCCGCAAACGGTTTTTGTTGTGCCACGTTTGCCTAAATCTCATGAGTGTTTGTTGTGTGTTCGAGAAAATAAACGCCTCTTCGCGTTGATTGGCGGCGGTCGGGCCAACAGTGTGTTTGTGTGTGTATTATTTGCCAGTAGCAGTACCCCAGTGAGTTTGACTTCGCGTCTGGAGTCAACATTTCTTTCCCCCAAAATATGCGTGTGAGGTGTCTAGATCGCTTGCGATCGCTTGTGTTGCTGGCGTGTTGGTGGGCATTAAGTGGAAGCTTGGCAAAAGACGAACCACACGCAATGGATCAAACAACCACCACCACCACCACCTCCAATGGGTGGAGAGGTTGAGGGATCAAAATGGTTGCGTGTGTGTGTGTGATGTATTTCAAGCATCCGAGATGCGACTTGATGGGTTTCGTCCTGGTTGACTTTGGCGGTTTTCGACGTGTGTCTCCCTCTGGGCTTTTACGTTGGCGTATAACGCTCGTGTACTACCGCGCGCGCGTGTGTGCCCACATTTTCCCACAGGAGCAAGCAAATGGTGGTGAAAATTTATAGTCCCGGAATTGTTGTACCTCCTCCACAGGCGTTCGCCGCGCGGCGTAGGAAACATTGAAAAGACATTCCAAGTTTCCTTTACACCACCTCCTTTACACCACCTCCAGCAATGTTGGCATCTTGCTCTTACTTTCTTGGAGTCTGCTTTTTCGTTGTTCGTCACAAAATGTCATCACTTCAGTTTGCTGCGAAAGAAAACCGTACGCCAAAGATATTATTGTTTATGGTTCCCAGTGGAACTCCCCCCGCTCGGCTAAGAGCGCTGCCGAGACACGTGTGATGGCTTATAAAAAGCGAAAGAAAGTGATGGAAAAAAACCTTAGAAGAATAAAAATATAAAAAAAAAACGCCGAATGAAAAATTACGAATCGCGTTTGAACTGCCGCTACTGGAACCCTCATCGTTTCTGACACCAATAAAAAATATTGATCACCGTTCACTGAAAGTCAATTAAATTATGATGCAAATTTATTGACTGTATTCTTTACGCGAGCATCGGTTCGGCGTGTGCTCTGGGCAATGTCAAGCGAAGTCATTGAAAATGGCCAGAACAGCAGCAGCAATAGGAAAGGTGGAAGGTTAATGTTGTTCAGCTTTTCGGTGGTTTGAAAGCAATTTGTTTTGTTCTGGCTTTATAGCATTTTATTATTTTAAAGTAAAGTTTTGTTTATTTGTCCGAGTTTTCATTGCCTTTTTGACATTACTTTTAAGTTGGCTTGGCTTTTTTTGTATCACTAAAGAACAGGGGCAATGGTCGCTCCCTTAGTTGAAGTATGGATAGGATTTATATTTTACCTGTCTCCATAAATTTAGACGCATCCCCATAAATCCTTTACTCTGGACAACGGCACCGTTACATTGGGGCGATTTGAAGCTTGATATGGTGTAGCCTCTGGTTGGAGTTTTATCGTGGTATCTTCGTAACTTCTCCACGCTTTTGACCCTTGCAGTTCGTTACAAAAAAAAAAAAAAAAATGGTACGTGATTGTGGTTATTTTGAACAGTAAAGTTCAACTGAGTACGCGATAGCGATTAGAGAAGCTTTTTTCTGTAAAATATTTGAAGTTGAACGCTAGTTTGTTGAGACTTTTGACTTGTTGAGCCATTAGATTTCATTTGTATTTAACGAAAAATGTCAAGCTTTTGTGTTGTTATTATGGAACTGATGATTCGGAGTTGTGGTAGTACATTTAATTTCTAAACTTTATTCCGTTTTAGGACTCTCTTCTTTTTGATCCTACAAAAAGAGCAGGTGAGATGCCACGGCATGCCATCTTGGGCTTGATTTTCAGGTAGTACACGATTTTCAGAAGTGAATAACTGAGTCCTGGAAGCAAATTCTATGGCGGATTCCTATGTCCGACTATCCTACCGTGTGGTACCTTCTGAAGATATGCATCGATTGCAATCAAAAAAAGCTCCCAGATTTGCATGAGTTGCAAGGATTTGGACCTGTTGTCTGGACATATCAGTAACTCCATTATCAAAACATGTTTGGAACTACAATACACGACCGATCACTAAAACATGAAAGCTAGTTCGGCTTATAATTTGTTCATTGGTCAATTTATTTCACTTAAACCTTCCCCTCTTACACATTATGGCGGGTGCGCATTTACTACGTGACTAACGAATTTATAGCTCAATCGCAATACTTTCAATTTTCATTTCAATCAGTTTTGCTTTCGGCAATAATACTTTCTTGCTACATTAACTGCTGCTGCCCCCTTCTGCGAGACATGTGTGCCCGGTTTTGTATCGCGTAACATAAGTCGATCTGTCTCTCTAAGGCGGCATTTCATTGTAGCAGCTCGCGAAAAGTAACAACGTTGATACGGACAGACTTTTATGCCGGACAGCAGCAGCAAACCCACCGTCGCACTTCTATAAATGCATCGACTGACAGCCGAACAAAGCACGATAAACTTGACTTTGACAGCTGGCACTGGAGCACTGGAGTAGCAGCAGGTTTTGAAAGCAGGTCAAGTGGCCGGCAAAACTGGAAGACTGGGCGAAGATAAAACTTTACCTTCTGTGGTAGTTTATTGGAACGACCACCACCAGCAGCAAGCACTAGCAATTTGTTGTCTCTTGTTGTTACCGAATCTCTGGTGAATTGTTTGTGGGTTGTCTACCGAAGAAACTCTGCCTTCCAGCCTGGTACAGAATTAACTGTGTGCGGCACCAGATGGTTCTTTCTGCTTTTTCAAGATAAACGGATGCTGTAAATATATCTGATACCGGTCGAACAGTATGTTTACATATTGTTTTTGGTGTTCTAGTTGGAAGTATAACAATATCTTTAAGTGTGGAATTTACAAACTTGTAACAACTGCACTTTTTGACCACAAGTTGAACATTTTGATTAGTTTCACATCACTTTCTTTTTGTTAATAAAATACATTTCTTTTTAACTTTAATACTTAAAGGAATGTAAAGAAACTATTTTCATTTGCCAAGCTAAGCTAACTGATCTAATTATGCACACCGTTTAACATTCTTTTCAAAAGATGATAGTGCAAAACGGACGGGATGTGTCGAAAAGAAGGATTGTGTGTGCTGTGTGTGTGTGGTTTGAACGAGTAAAGGTGGGGGCGTGCTCGGCAGTACATTGAAGTACTTGTCGTTAGGGTCTTTATGGGCCCTTAGAGTCTAGTGAATGTTTCATTACCGTTGGCAAAATGAATGGAGGAGCACATTTGTGGAGAGCTTTGAAGAGCGCGTGTGTACACAGTTTAGGAAACATATGTTTGCATCGTGTGAGCTTTTTTTCTCGCTTGCATGCTTTCATATTCCTGCTCATGAGAGGGAATGCTAAAGACGGGAGTTAATAAAAAAACGTTAAATGAATAAACCGTAAATAGTTTGTTGAAAGGTGCGGTTGTTAGGAGCTAATGTGGAAAAGAATACCCTCGTTTTTTAGGTCACGAGAGTGTGAAAATTGAACTTCAGACTTCTCATGCTGCTATAGCCTCAGCAGCAGCAGCAGCAGTTAGTCGATAATGTCGATAATCTGTGCATGGCGTCTCGTCGGTTCGGTCCGGTTGGTTTCCATCTAACGGAGGCTTACCTTACCGACCGTAGCCGATCAGTTACACACCATGCTAGATATCGGTGCGCGGCAAATCGCACCTTTTACGGGGCTGAAGTTTCTTGCCACTTCTTCAAGAGTCAACCGTGCCCCTTCAGCGTCGTCGTCTTCCGCATTTATACCAAGTCTCGGTTTGTTTCCGTTTGGAAAATCGCCTCGCTGTGCGGGACTACCTTCCCCATTTCTCCATTGGGGCGCACACGGTTCGATTTTGCCGTCGTTTAGGAATGCCTGGTGATGATGATGCTGTGTTCCCACCTTTCTTCATGGCTCGGAATGGGAATCGTAATGACGGTAATGGTACTTCCAGGCTGAAGAGGGTACCTGACGGACGGCCGTCTTTTTGAAGATGTAGAAGAGAAGAAAAAAACAGAAAATACTCCGGAAAACGAACCTCCACCACCCTCGGATGAAGCTGGCGGAAAACTACGGAACAATTATTTCTTTCCCTCATTCAATTGCACTTGGTGCACCTCTGGTGAACCGCACCTTACAGTGGTAGGAAAAAAAAACGAACACATCCGGACACCATTGGTGTGTGCTTTCCCATGCTTTCGACCATTGTGGAACTGGGACAGAGGAAAGCACGTGTCAAACAGCATTGGAGTTGCAACGACGACAGTTGAGCGTTTGTGTTTATGGCACTCCGATATGGTTCTGTGTGTGTGTCTCTCTCTCCCTTTACTTGTGACTCAGCTAAATGGATGTGAAACATAAGTTCCTGAAAAGAAAAACCAAAGACAATAGCAAAATGTTATCTATAATTGAGTAGGTGAAAGTTTTCCACATGTCCCTGTTGCGACGGTGGACACTCGGTGGTGATGGATTTTTTTTTGTTTTTTGCTCTCATCTTCAGTCGTCTATGGTATGGTGTCGTGTCTATATCTCCGGCTTTCTGTGGTTTTGGATGAGTTGGACTTTTCCAAAGTAATCGCTCATCATCTCCAACATCATCATTATTGTTTCCATTTCCTTCCGTTTGTTCGTTTTGTTTAGGTGTTTTTTTGTTGTTGCTGTCCGTGTTCGTGTTCACACTCTTGTCACACACTGTTGATGATGATGTGTTCAACATTTGTTATGATGTAGTTCTTTTTTTTTTGGGAGGTGATAAGCATTTGTTGCGCCTCGCAATCATTTCCATAAGGTGGAAAAAAGGTGTGATGAAATACATCCATTTGCGTTTCACGTTGTTATTATAATGAGTTTTCTGCGCATATAGTTATGTGGGTTGTAATGTGGAACTGACAAACGAATGGAACATTGAAGATGATTTTTTTGCTTCCCGTAGTATACTCTTAACTACATCACTTTTCGCTTCGTTCGAAATAGTGGAGAGAGAGAGAGAGGTGCGTAAGCGTTGGTAATATGGTAATTTAGCAATTTCGTACGATTTTTGCCTCGCATGTTTCGCAATTAATGTGTGCCAGTTGATTTGATTGGCTTGGAGTTCGATCTAGATCAGGAAGTGATAATTTATATGTAATGATGTTAGTGGTTTTGCAGCGGAATTAGATAACGCGCAAAAACGTTTGCATTAAAAAATACGATTAACTTCGGTTGGGAATAAATGATAAAATTACTACATTAAACTCAATGTATAAAATTTGCGTCTTAGCTATAAAAAGATTGAATTAAGTCTTAACAAAAATATATTCCTTTAGCACCCAATCATTCTGAGTGGCTGCCACAGACGAATACGAGTCTCACAAATGATAAAATGAAGTCTAAAAATTGAAAGTCTCTTTAAAGTCTCACCAAACGTCAGATTTTGTGTAACAATGTCCAATTTCTCGATGATATTGTTCACCAATTAAATATATATATTCTAAACTCTGAAACTAAGTTTCTCAATATTTAAGCCACCTGACGATAAAACTTCGGTTTTCCTCTTCAGATTCTACTGCATTTCCCGGGTTAACTACATTGTGGCCGGAACCTGTCGCCTGTTGGACGTATGCGTCTTACTCCAGAAGTTAGAAGATGTTGTAAAACTTAAAATGTTTATAATCGGTCTGCATGATGTGACATCACAATTTCCAACTTTTTCGCCCAGTGGCAGAGCTCGCAAAATGAACAAATTGAAGAACTGAAAATTATTTCGACTGTTTTTGTCATAGCGGGTCAATATCAGTTGATATAACTGTCATATTTTGTTTGTACATAAAAGAACTGAATCAAATGAAGTGGGACGAAGATTGCAAACTCCCAGAGTCAGTTAATAAAACATCTTTTTACTAAAATTTTACTGACTAAAAGAGCTAGTCACTGTTTCCATTCAATTCACACTATAATTTTTCTTAGCTTTATTGATAACTAACCTACCTTAACGATTGAACTCTGTTACCTGCACCGCGCTTTCAACGTCAAAGACCCAAACTCCCCGTGAAGGTTCTCTTCGAATGGTCGAAATCAATTGGAAGAAAATAAGGACGTAATCAGTCGTGTAAAAGTGTGGTAATATATTATCCACTTTTCCGTGCCCGTTCGATGTGCCCTGTGAAGCAGAACTGCTTCTGCTTCTGGCCGATGGCGTTGCTCTGGTGCAAGACTAGTATGGTCCTCCGTTATAACCTGGCGCTACTGCGTTTGTCACTGACGGGGTGGTCCATTCTACCCAGGGCGACTTCTTCACGATTGTATGCAAATTTTCCACGCTCGATATGCTCCGCCGATGATGCTCAGCGTGATATTGCAATGTTCGATCCTGATGCTGCGAGCTTGTGTGTGAGTTTTTTTTTTTTGTTCATTGTGTGTTCGCCTTTAGTAGACTCTACTGCTAGACTCTGCCTGTTCTGGGTCTTGTCGCTCGACACATCCGCATTGGCTTCTTTCCGGGAGCTGACCGGAGGATGCAAAGGCAAAATCGAGAATGATTAAAGTTGTTAGCATAATCTGCAATCGATTGACGTTCGATAGAATGCTTTCAACCCTATGGACCAAACACACACAGACACCGGTTGAAGGGGTTGGTAGTTGCAGACGAGTGTCGGGATGGTTTTAATTGAAATTGATGGTCCGGTGCACGCAGATAAAGTGGAAAACTAGCAGAAGCTTCGTTTTTTTTGTTGTTGTTATTTTTGCTGATAAATGGTCGATGGTTGTGATTTGATCCCCTTTTTAGCCTGTACCGAGATTATTCTTTGTTCTTTTTCTTTGCGATAATTGCAATGCAAACAAGCGCAATAATGCTTTAATTTGAGTGATTGAAGGAGAAAACCATCTTTTTAATGTAAAATGTTTTTACTATCGTTGTTGTTTGTTGTATGGTTTGGAATTATTAGAGTTACTTCAAAACCATTTCTTAATAAGTAGGTTTTCTTCGAGTTTCACAAGTTTTCATAAAAAAAAAATCATGAGCCCGGAAGGGAAATGTGAAAAGCAAAAACTTTTCATCTTTCTTTCGGTCTCCGTTTCTTTTTCGATTACTTTTAGTTTTGTTGGTTTGCTAATCACACTTCACACAAGATATTTAAAGTTGTGAAAGCAATGCAAGGGAATGGTTTACTCTTGCGAACAAACTTCTTGGGCGTGTTTGTGTATGATGTGCGCGCGCGTGTGCGTACGTGTGTGTGTGTTTGATCTGCTGTTGGTTTAAGAGTGAATGTAAAATACTTTCAGAGATGGATTATATCCCCCCCCCCCCCTGTAGAAACTTTCCATATCTCGCCCTCTCGCCAGCCAGAGTGTAACGAGATGCGTTCGGAAAAGTTTCTCATACACTTTTTATGCGCGTGCCCGGCGAGCTGTGGGAAATGATCGATCGTAACAGCTCGTGTAAAGCTTCGCTAAACTCAAGGGCCCCACACTCACTGATTGATCTACTCGCCAAATGCGCGTAGGAAAGCGGAGGGCTCCCGATAGAGGGGAGGCAGCAAAGAGCGTTAGAAGTGCTTTTAAAATCGTGGAGTTTTCGCTTACATTTCGTCACTCGTCTCAATCTTACCGCTGAACACACTTTTCAGGACTTGTCCTATCCATAATGTCGCTTTAGTCTTAGAGTTTGGGGAGGGGGATAGGCAAAAATAGAATGGCACCTGAGCTAAGCAGTTTTTTTTCTCTGCCCAACTCTCGTCTGGTTTTATCCTGCATGTACGCCAACTGGAATGAAAAGTTTTGTGTTCTGTAAAAGTTTATCAGAATTCAATTATATCCATCTTATTGATTGTTGCACTTGCTTTGTGCTTGCCCGATGGTGTACCGATCGCTTCTGTAGTGTGTGGATGTGCCCCCGGGGATTTGGTGCAGATAAACCATCTGCCTTCGAAGAAAAACTCTTGGAAATCGGGGTAAGGATCGCTTTCTCGTCTCACTATAGTCGCCAGAAGCGATGATAAGAGAGAAAAGTTTATCCTTGCGCTGCCAGTGGCAGTGCTTACATTTCGTCATCCTGATGATGATGATGATGGTGGTGGTGAGTGTATCAGGAACTGAAGAAAGCTTTTCCATTTCATCGTCATTTATTGGTTTCGTATGGGGTTTTACTTTGTTTCGAAACGGAGGAGCAAATTGCTTTTGGTGTTTCTGAACTGAAATAGAAATTTACATTTTCGTAATGTAAGTTAGTTTAATTATTTATTTGAAGATACTTCTACACACCGGTTTTAAGTAGAGTTTATATTTTCTCATTTCTAAGGCGTGCCTTATTCTACAACACTTAAACTAATAAACACAAGGTTTCTTGTCGTCCAGCTAAAAATGTTCCTGTGGTCACCTCCCTCTCCTCGTACAGCTCTACCGGCTTGAACGATATGCTGCAGACAAGCTTCATGTCCATTCTCCACGTGTTGTCGTTCGCTCGTGTACACAAAACCGTGAACATCGGAAACATAATGTCACATTTGCTTTGCTGCTGTGGACAAGTGCATTATACGGCGCACATGACGCGTGAGCTCTATCCTTTCTCGTCCATAATCCAACAACCAGCAGCCGAACACCTAGCAAGAAGAAGCTCTCCACATGGGCCTGTCAAATCGCGACCCCATCGGTCGGTGGGCATTAAGCAGAAGCAACAGCAGCAGCAACTAATTGCTTCCTGCGCGGGATGACATGCACACACTACACCCGTTGTCGGTACGGAAATTGTTCTTTAGGGAAAATGGAAGCGATTAAATGTGCTCCGGAAAATGGCGACCTGCACACGACTAGCGGGGTCGGCTTATGGGACGTATCCTCCATCCTATCGAGCGCATGTTTTCGTAGGCGAATAGGTACCACACCCGGGGGCAGCCTTACGCCTTACTAAGAGGTACTTATGTGTCCGAAAATTGAACGCATCTGCCATTCTGTCTCTGCTAGCGTTCAGCGGTTTTCCGAAAATTGCTGTCGAATTCTTCACCTCTTAAATCTGTGAGCCGTCTCGCTGCAGGTTGCAACTGGTGTGTTTCGACGACGACCGTTGTGCGGTGTACGTGCATTTGGTGTTCACATTCGCCTGCCCGTAGAGCGAATTATTTGAGAATCTCTCATCGTAATTACCATTTCGTCGGATTGAAGGACATCACGCCGTGCCTTGAATGGTTGGTTTGTTGCATGTGACTGTCACGACTGGTGCATCTGTGTACGGCTCCGTACGATAATTGGCCAATGATGCTGCTTACCAGCGAATGAATAACGAAAGCTTCTTCTCTTCGAAGCGCTTTGTGAAGGAAGATTTGACTGTCTGTGGCAACATATGTGCCACATAGCATGATGAGGACATCAATTGCCGTAACAGTTTTGCTCCGATAGAAAGTTTGCTCAATTTTCCAATCGAATTTAAATAGAAAAAGAATTGTATGTAACTAATATACAGCAGGAAGGGAATCCAGAAGAAGTTTTTCTACAGTTCTTTGGTGGTTAGGAATAAAATATCCAATATTTCTCGATTGAACGTCTTAAAGGCGATTGGAATATCTACACTAGACACTAAACTAGAATTCTGCCTTCTTTTTCAAATTCACATGTTACTTCTATTCAAATTGCTGTAAAATCGATTACGGGCAAATATCGAAAACTACTATGAAACTTGCTGCTTGTACGGAAGTTGGAGGTACGCATTTAAGCGTCGATCGATGAAAAGTCGTTGCCATAATCGTAAAAAGCAACGAGATCCTCATTGCCTTACTTCTTCTCTTGGTTCATGTTTCAGTCACCAGCAAACTTCGGGCTCGGATCCGAACAGACCCGGTAACGACGGCTGTAGTAGGGTAAATTTAGGTACAACACATTGGTTGATTTCCAAGAAACCCCGAACATCAAATATCTCGCTAGCGCACAGTTGATAGGAGGTTTGGCTGGTGGCACCCTGTCAGTGCTTCTATTTCCGTTAACGTCACTTAACACGCAGCAGCAGCATTTGGAGCAGAGTTTGCCCCTTTTCCGTTTCAGCAAGGATAATTTCTCTGCTTTTCTGCTCTCAGTTACGGGGTACTTTTTGAAACCCGAAAGCTGTGACGACACGGAAGAACATGCGCTACCCGGCTAAACGTAAACGTTACAACCCGCATTTTCGATGTCTTTTATTTGGGAGCAAAAGTTAACGGTTTCGTTCTTCCGTTTTCAAAATGTGTCTCAGAGAGCTCAGGGGGTATGGTATTTGGTGGTGTATCCTGTTTTTCTGGAAAAGATTGTTATCGGAGGGTTTTGTACATCCACTAGGTGAGTGCAACAACCAGTTAAACACACTTGGTACAGAAAACACTCCCAAACACAGGGCGATCCTGTATCGATCGTGTGGTGTGGTGTTGTCAAAAAACAGGGTCAGCAATTGGCTTACGAAATTTACTGTGCCAGTGTTTGTGGCTGTGTGTGTTTTTTTCTTGTATTAAGTACAGCTGGGGGCGTATATCACGAAAGCTCAACACTTGCTTCCTGAACACGTCGACTGCTCTCTTGCTGACGTGTATGTGTAATTACCGAATTGTGTTTGTTTTCGAGCTGTCGCCGGATGGTGACTGAACATAGATTTTTGGAATCCAGTAATCCATCAATCTCGATCTGTTTTGGGAACGCAATATTGAACATGAAATCTCACGTAACACCAGATTGCTGGTTGGCTTATGCTAAAGGCTTCGATAGACCTTCGAACTGCACAGAGGTACAGAAAAAGTAAAAATCCCTCCTGCTAGGTGTTGACAAATTTTCATCCAAAGGTATTGTGGAATAAGTTAGGTTTAATAGCTCTCTCTCTCTCTCTCTCAACGTTGAGCCTAAATTTTCCCGGGAACCCTAGAACGAATCCGTATTAAAGTTATAAGTAATATTGTAGTATTTTCCACTGCAAAGCAAAAACCAACATCGAACTTAAAAAAAATCCAATCGTAACTTTCCGTAAATCTTATCACAAACAAAACAATTTGAAAACTGTACCTTCCATCATCATGTGTTTTGTGTGGGTACCCCCAAAGCAAGCGGCGGCATCCCGGAAATCAAAATATCGTTCACGCTTATGGTAGCTTTATTTTCGCTTGTTGGAAATTCACAAACCGAGGGTAAACAAAATAAAGAAGCAATTGCAACGCACACTCGTTCCTTCGCTCATTCGGAAACTTTACACAACAATACGCGAGTAGAGTTACAGCACAGTTCCGTTTATGGTTTCTTACGCGCGCGCTTCCGAACAATGCTGTCACTGGCAGAATGGGAATGTTTCTTTACCGCACGGGAAAACGAGCCTGGCTAAGAGATGTATTTCGACAGCGAAACTGGTTTCCCAGTTGGGGAAAAGGCAATTGTTAGGTAGGAAAACGAGACGAAAAACGGAAGCATGCTGCCACGAGGTTGTTGTTGTTCTCTGGTTGTCCTAAATATGGCCTATCTGGATGGATGTATTTTCCTTTCATCGGGATTTATTTTTATGTTCTTTAGCAGCAAAAACTGGGGTTCCTTTTGGTATTGGCCGTAGTGGAATTTGATCTGTGAAAAATCTTGAAAAGAAGATTATTCTAAACCACTTTGTCAACTATGTTAATGTACAGGAATTGACAAATGCCGCGGATTATTTGCATGTACATCAATGGAAAATCAACTCAAAATCTGCATCTGTGTGCTGTAGGTATTGAATTATACCACCATATATTGTCACTATGCTTGTGATTCACTGGCACACACGATGACAAACCTTCCAAGTTAAAGTAGAAACGTTTAAAAATTCACACACTCCAACACATTCGAAGCCGGCCGGTGGCCCCCTAGAGCTACATTCGCTACATTGTGCGGAATGTTAAGGAAATGCTGTTGGAAGCTGCACCGTGTATTCCGTGTGTTCCGTTTTACCACAAAGCTCAAACAGCTGCGAGTGTAGGGCACAAAAAAGGAAACCCTATATCACACACATTGCTCGCTGTTGTACAGTGGTAGTGCCGCCGTGTGTACGCCGCTGGTTGTGGCCACCAGTTACGCGCGCGGTTGTCCAAAGCATGCATTTGACAAATGTGTGAGCCCTCGCGGAATGCAGAAGCACAAGGACGCGTATTTATGGATAAATCCTTTCATGTGTGTGTATGTGTCGTCGCGTCGTGTCTTGTGTCGGTGCAGTGCACAGAAGAAAGGAAAGCCGTGTTTGATGCTGCAGCAGCAGCAGAGGCACAGCCTAGAGCTCAGCACGTAGAATGCTGCTGTATACGTGGTGATGAATTTTCGCTGCCACTTCACTGTCTGTCTATCTGTCATGTGCATGCGGTGTGTGATGGGCGAACATCAGCTTGCCAACTGCATACAGAAGCGAGAAATTGCATCATACATTTCCCCATATTATGTGTGTGGTGCCTGCCGCTGTTTTTCCCTCTTGGTGTACAGCAGCAAACCGATAGAGAAGTGTGTGATCCTCTTACATGCAACGTACAAAAAAGCTGGGAATTAAGTGCAATGAAACCGACATATCCGTACGAGAGTTGGTGTGAACCTTCTGCACAATAAAGCACCATTTATCTATTGTTTTTTGTGTTTTGTTTTCCGGTTTTTTCATCTCCAAACATATTTCACACGCACAATTAAGGTTCAATTTGTATCGTTTACATGTTTGCAGGGAAAATGGTAAATTAGGCAAAAACAATTCCAATTGCACCAACGTTGATCAATAATTTACCTTCAAGATTGACGGTCGACACTCAAATTCGACAAATTATTGCTGGTGGAGTTCAATTACTGTAAATCCCTCGCAAACAAAATGGTTGAGAAATGGTACCGATTCATTCGAAACGATTTTTGCGCAATACACACAGAGATACACTCCGAGTTCGCATCGCAAGAAGCTTTCGTCTTACAGTTTTCGTTTGCCATGCCTCGACCTGCACTGGCATGCAGGATACTATTGCTCATGGGTTTCTCCGGAACAGAGGATGGAATGGAGAAAGAAGCATACTTTAGCGATCGTTCGTGTAGCCGAAGGAATTTGGGACAATTTATTTCTCCGCTCATCCGCAAGTATGATTCTTCCGAGTTTGGCCCCGGTTCGATGGGAGATGGGATGAGGGTAAGCCATTATTTAGAATCATCTCGGCTTGTCTGATCCGGTCAATTCGTCAATGACGAAAATGAATGAATAGAAATAGCGTCATTCGTTTAGTTCTCGCACGCTACTACTCCCGCCGCCCCAAAAGTATCTGATCCGTCTCTTTGTTGGGATGAAACACGATAGAGGAATTGTAGAGTTAATCTTTTATCGTTTACAAAAATACACCCATTGGGAGGGCGGTTGATTGTGCTTTTGTGGACGATGTTGGAAGTACAAGTGAGCGCAATAAGTGGGCAGAAAATTGGAATGGACACTAAATCGTTTTTTTAGCGAGACGATTGATAATCGTTTACATAGATATGCGTTTGTAATTTACAAAGAGAGGATTGTTGTGATTTGTGTACGTCTAGAGCGCACCGTAAGAATGTTTAATCTTCGGTTCCTACTAATCCTACTGAAACAAATTCTTATCTGGAAATGCAATAATTTGCCACGCGTGTGATGAATGCAGCATGCCGCTTACTAAATACTTTCGGATGTGATACCACTAACGACTCGCATCGTTGGGATGTGAAATAAATGATAAAAACACGCGCATATCTCGCTTGCTTGCACTTCTGTCCTGCCATTGGTCATGCGAAACTCTCACTGCCGTGTGGCGGTTGATTTATAAAACGATCTAAATCGATGTGCAGAATTAGGCACGCATTGCTGCGATACATTATTTATGCGCGTACCCGTCGCGTTATCGTGGCAAGCCACAGTGACCCTTACTTCCTCAGTTTCCGGTGACTGCCCGGCGATGGACACAGTACAATTTGATTTTTTTGCAGTTGTTCTACCGTGTGCGTATCCTTTTACTTTGAACATTTCAGCATGTATATGTGTGTTCCGTAGTGCGATGGTTTTATTTGGCAATTTCCTCCATTTCATTGCGCTCTGGTAGGGATGGCAGTATCACGCTTTAGTTTATGGACTTGCTCTCCATTTGGTACATTGTACCCTCGGATAGTACTATCCGGTACGGTGTTCGCTTTTCGGTTTTGTTGCTGCACTTTTGCACCTGCTAGGCACGCGCGTAACAATCTATCAGACAGTTATGGGGGCTTCGGTTGGCACACACTGTGTTTTCATCGGTCAGCGGCGGGGATATATGTGTGGGCTTTACGGGTTTGCCATGAATATTTACCACCTATGGTCGTTCCTTCCGCTATTCTTTTCTCACTGTTCCGGCATTGCGATTTTTGCTGCTGTGATACAGATCTTCGGCAAATGTAGGCAAAATCGTTGTTGCATAGCGTTATTGACCTAGCACCATGTTACCGGATGGGGACACTTCGACCGTGTTATGGTGAGCGAGCGAACGAGCCATGTATGCTACGGGTGGTAGTTCCATTTATGTTTGACCATACATCTCTCTCGGTACACGGTTCTGGCAATTAAAGCTTACCCGGCTGTTCCGGTCACGTATGAAAGGATGCGTTGGTGGTCGAATATTTCGAACTTAGCAAGATTAAGCTTCTCGTCTCGTGTTCGGTTATACCGGCTTTGACGTAAGTGTATGCCTCTTATTGTCCTGCGTTTGGTTTAATCAGCAAACAGGGATGCATCCCTTGTGTTTGCTGCTCTGTAAATGCTGTTTAATACATCAAGGTTCCGATATTTTGATCAGGACGACTGGTGGTGAACAGCAAAATGTGGGCATAGCTGCTAGATACGTTCATGGGTTCGGAGAGTGGTCAATCGTTGGAAGCTTTTACCTAGGCTAACTAGAATTCTCTACGGCGGCCCTGGTAAAGACGATGCATACATATATAAGCTTTGATGTAGATGCTATGTACGATAATGAGAAATGGCCTAGGTGGCATAAGATACCTCTACCGACGCTATTTTCTTGAAACTAAATGAGGAAAATTTTAGCTTTAATTACGCTTCTCAATCAAAGAGATAGATAGATGGCATATTTTATAGAATTTGAAGTCTGTTGATACTGCAAAAATGCAAACTGGCCAGCCCTATTACAGATATATTCCGAGCTTAATCTATAGATTGATATCATCGCGTGCAATCACTAGTTTTCTCTATTATCGACTGTTTTGTGTACATAAGCAGCTAAATTTATGCCCGTTTCTTTATTTTCTTTCTCTCTTGCAGCAAAAAAATGGCAATCGTCAAGGATAGTGCAACGTTCTTCCAGCACGGCAACTCGGCCCAGTTCGACTACGTGCTCAAGCTGTACCCGAAAGCACTGAAGCTGAAGGCGGAAACGCGCGGCAACGGCAAAAAGGCGGACAAGCTGCTGCGGCTCGAAAAGTGGTACCAGAACGAGCTGCCCAAGCTGATAAAAACCCGTGGCCGGGACGCACACTTGCTGCACGAAGAGCTGGTGCAAACGATGGAGTGGAAGCAGACTCGCGGCAAATTCTACCCGCAGCTGTCCTATTTGATCAAAATCAACACACCCCGGGCGGTGGTAATGGAAACGAAGAAAGCCTTCCGAAAGCTGCCAAATCTCGAACAAGCGCTAAACGCTCTCTCGAACTTGAAGGGCGTCGGGATCACGATGGCATCGGCCCTGCTCGCTGCCGCCGCACCTGAGAGCGCACCGTTCATGGCGGACGAATGTTTGATGGCGATTCCGGACATCGAGGGCATCGACTATACGACCAAGGAGTATCTAAAGTTTGTTACACACATTCAGCAAACAATGGAACGGCTAAACCTCGAGGAGAGTAGTAACGGTGCCGCGGAAGAAGAATCAGCGGCCGAGAAAAAGGACAACACAGCGAACGGTAGTGGTGGTGGAACGGCGGATGGTGGTGATGCCGCTGACGGTGAAGGAAGTGAAGGTGCTACTGCAAAGGGGGCGGCGGTGGTTGGAAAGGAAGGAAAAGGTGGTGACACGACGGCCGAAAACGGTGCTGCTGTTGTCTCGGGAAAGACGGCGACGGGACCAAAGCCGAAGAAATGGTCAGCACATTCGGTAGAGTTGGCCCTGTGGACACATTACGTCGTGTCGGATCTGCAACCGGAGCTGCTGGGTGGCATGCCCGGTAATGGGAATGGTGTTGCGGTGGCGGCCGCTGCGGATGATGATGCTGCACAAAACGGAATCTCGAAAGAGGAGGATGAGGACGAGGACGACATAGCCGACGACGAGGAGGTCGATGGGGACAACAACGGGCTAGCGGAGGACGAAGGTAATACGAACGATGAGAACTCCCGCACCGCTATGATGGAATCGTCGGAATCGGAAAGCAACGAAGCGGCGGCGGCTGGGTTGGTGGTTGTGTCGAACGGCAAAAGTACGTCGGGTTCGAGTGGTTCCGCTCCGGAGGATGAGGAAAAGCTTGCCGACGCTGAGGATACGTACAAGGACGCTACAGATAATAGCAGCACGGCCGAATCGACGGCCGTTACGATGACAGAACTAACGAACAATGGTACCTCCTCGGTAGTGGTGGTGTCCGGCGAACCGGTGGCGACATCCACCACCACGACAGCCACCTCCATCCACACGCAAGAATCCCCGCTCGTTGATAGTACGGACGGCGCGAAAGCATCCGACGACAGCTTAGTGGGCGGTGGAGCACTAGTTGGCACAAAGGGCGCACTAAGCACGGCCAGTTCCGTTGCCGATAGTACCGAATCTGAAGCACCGATCACCGCCGACGGTAGCAGCAGTAACGGCAGTAACAAACGTCCCCTCTGCTGCGAGGATAATGGTGAAGACAAGCCCGAACTAAGCGCCCCGAAGTTGATAAAATTGTAGAGTGGAACAAGTCAATATAGACACACACACACACAAGGGGTAAGACAAAGAGGGCTTGTTGCGGTAAGAGGGGGTTTGAGCGGGAGCGAATGGAATGTGTGTATGTATGTGTATGCGTGTTTGTTGAGAGTGTGTGAGCCTTTTGCTTCACCGGGATATTGTGGCGTAATGCTTAGGATAGGATAGTTTCTAGCACAGTACAACAATCATTATGGTCACGAGTAACAAAAAAAATGCAAAACAAGAATATCCAAGTAGAGCGAATGGGGAAATGGGAAAAATCAATCGACTCAGCCGAACACAGAGTAAAAACAAGCAAACATGCGTGCGGCGTCATTATCGTTTAGCGAAAGAATGGACGGGAATTTTTTATTTGTACACCAACACCAATATTGTCTAAGGGGAAAGGGTTGCAGCAAACACACGCTTATTTTTAAAGAGAAAAGAAACGAAAAACTTACACAAACACATATGATGCGTGTGCATACAACTGAAACTACAAAATCTACTTCTATCATTTCATGACGCTTGAAGAAAGCACTTAGTTTGTTGTGTTTCTTGACGGAGTGTACCATGTTACAAACGGTTTAAGAACTTTTTGGAACTAAAGCCGCGCGAAATGGCATTATTAAACACAGTGACACAGGATTTATCTTCCGTCGATCTCAGTTAAGAACTTGCGCGTGCGCGTTGCCTGAGCGCGTCGTTTTAGAAATCCATAAATCAATACAATTCAAATTACCTACCAGGTCGAGGGATGACGATTGGATAGTTTTTCTTTTCCTCTGTCCGCGAATGTTCGATTCCGACTGTGACCGAAAGTTGCACCAAGTTGCAAATTTATCTCATACATCTAGATACGATTTAAGCGCTTTTTTTTGTTTTGCTTCATTTTATTGTATTTATATACTTTAGATAATCGTATTGTATCCACCACAACCACGATTGAGGCGCGTACACGGAGAAACAAAACGATCGTCGATCGGGGGAAGGATACTAGAGGTTTGTTGGTGAATTTTTCGGATTTTGTAATTTATTATGGTGAAATACAAAGCCCAAACGCACCTTATTGTCGATTGATCGTATAGCAAAGATAAAAAACTGACAGTAAAATCATCAAAAATCGATAATCGCAAGTGTATGTATCAAACAAACAAAATGAGTAATGTTAAACAAAAGATAGACGGATAGAGACAAGACGATTTTACTTACTAACTGCTCTACTAACTAACAATTTTGATTTTAAACTAAGCATATGATTGCCGCTTGTGTTGCTTCTTGTTGTCTTGGTTGTTTGGATCATAAATGTTTAATTTTCAAACATTCAGTTAGTAAAAATGTGCATAATAATTTTTAGAAAGAGAACTTGATTGAAAGCGTTTCTTGACAGCTTTTTTTGGAAAGCTTTTTATGCGGTTTAGCTAGAACACACATAGTTTGAATCAATTTCACAACTTATTTGACAAGTTTAGGATATTCCTTCACACAAAAACAGAATCCGGTTCTCTCTTTATTTTCAGGCAAGGGGTTCGCAAAGCTTAAGGCACCTTTAATGGTCAGTAACTTGGAATTGGGCGGCCCGGTGGTGTATACGATAGCGGCGCCGGTCTTCATACGGCAGGACCGGGGTTCGAATCCCGGCGGACCGCCTCCCCGTACGCAGGACTGACTATCCAGTTACGGGTAAAAACTAAGTCACAGAGAGCTAGCAATAGCAGGCCAAGACCTCACGAGGTTGTAGTGCCAAGGAAGAAGAAGAAGAATTTGGAATTAATCATCTTCAATTTTCGGCTTTCAGTGAGCTTTAGTGCCGAACAGGGCAACGTAATGATGATTTTAAGTGATGCTCGGCTTTGTCCAGTATCAATGTTGTTATATTTTCGGTAACACCCGGGCTCGAGCTCTCAAAAAAAAAACTTTCTATCAATAGAAAACAACAACAAGAAGTGATTGGTTTTGTTAAAAAAAATGGATAGTCCTCTGGTGCGAACTGAGTGACTCGGTTCCCTCAGCGTTTGATACGTTTTGCCAGCAACTTTTTTGTGACATTGTATGGGTTTTGCTTGTAACAATTTTATTGTGATTTAAACCAGTTTTAAAATGCATGTAAAAACAAAAAAAAACTTGTAGAAAATACAAAACTCCCCCCACTCCATTTACATACCCCCCCTTCCCCCCCAAAACACACATACAAGTGAAATCAAATGACTGAGATTTATATAGAAGTAGTAGCAAACAAAAAAATGGAACAAAACATTAACGATGCGCGGTGGTAGGTAAAGCACAGAGACAGTGTGTGCGCGTGGTGGATGATTGTAACATAATATATGCTTGTATCCCGAATATGCGGCGTGTGTGTGTGTGAATGGTGTGATGAAAGTAATGTATGATGAGAGTAGAGTTGCCTGTGCATTAAACTTTTTCTACACCGACCAGTGGAGTGAATGATAAGTGTGTATGTGCGCGCGCGCGCGCAAGCGAACACTTGTGTGTGTGTGGATGCGGAGCTGCGCAGCTTTGGATGGCTTTTTCGGTTACAAAATAGAAATAGTTAATCATACAGAACGGTAGAGTAAGAATGTGCATCCAATTACCAAGGATATATGAGAATATGATGCAAAATCACACAAACACTTCTTATACATGAGAAAGTCGCGACACGGGCAAGGTGGAGATAATTGAAACGGTGAAAATACCACAGACAGGAAAGCGCAAATGCAACTATGCATGCCTTTCGCTAGCAGCAGCAGCAGCAGCAGCATTTCGTCTCGAAGATGTTGGGTAGCAAACGGCGGGGACAAGAGATGTATAAATACTACAATACAAGTGACTTATTAGAAGAATAAGTGACAATCTTGCTGCGATGTTTATTATTTCTATCTGGTGTATGGCTAAAACCAAGCTGACCGAATACAGTCATCGCTTCGTGAAGAGAATCCGGCCCGGTGGGAAAGGAGCGGCGCCCTCCCCCTCGTTTGCTCCCGACTAATGAAACAATAGGTTTGTGTGAACTCACATCCGGAAACCCCATGACCTTGTGGAGAATTGGTAGAAATAAAGAATGATAATCTGGCAAACGATTCCCGTGGCTGGAGACTGGAATGGTTAAAGACTGGGCTGAAGATTATGAATGAAATGAAATTATGAATCATAGAGGGTCACCTTTGTTCATTTGCGAATATCTTCCTGGCGGCATTTAACAACCAACAGAACCGCGAAGTTTTCTTACAGTTTTATATTGACATGCAGTGTAAGAAAGAAGATTAGGGAATGTGCAGCAGTTAGTTTGACATCTGTATATGGCTCAAGACATCAAAATACTACTATGACCGTTCAAACCGAAATATATGTTCAAAACTCCGCGATGGTGTGCGTATTTTTGCATCGTGAGTCGCACGGATAAAGATAATTTTGCGAAGCCGGAAAACCGTTCTGATAGGCGGAAAACAGCGCCAAGATTCCATCCATCCCTTTTGATGAATTCCGTAAATAAGAAGATCACTAAAGTGAAAGGTTACTTCAGTGCTCTGTACCTTATTTGAAGTTGAAGTGATGGTTAAAGTGATGAATTAACTTGAGTTGATGCTTGTAAATTGATAGATCGAGTCACGAGTGTTTCGCCTATGACTTGCGCACTAACACCTAATTCAAAACACTTGGGTCGAGCTTCAGGCGATCGCGTCGGGTTCACCAATATAAAGATTTTCAGCTTATATGCTCTTGCAATCCCTCCCCTGATGTACGGCAACTTCCCTTTTTATAGTGTTCTACCCTACCTCGTTCTTTTCGGATTATCATTCTTTATTTCTACCAATTTACCACAACCTCCCGATCCCCATGATCCACTGGTGTTGGAGATCGATTCCATTACGATGGAAGTACGGCTAGAAATCACGTCCGTTTCTCGTAACAGCTGCCGGCAATTGCCTGAATGAAGAAGGAACACAGACAAGGGACATACTTATTTTATGATTGTTGATTTTATTCAACGTTGACGTTGTCCCATATTGTTGAGGATAATGCGGACGAAATGAAGTCAAAGTGTGGGCGAAACTGGTGAGGGGGAACTCCTCTGCACCCGACAAACTGCCTGACAGTATGTTTCGCGGCAGTAGTATTATTTTCAATTTAGAAAGAAGATTAACAAAGCAAATGTGTGCACTGCACGAATTTAATCTTGGCGAAAAAGTGTGGGATGTGGTTCATTTGTAGAAGAAGTGCAACAAAAAAGATCGCGCTCGATCTGCGTCCTCCCATCATAATAGAGAGCAGACGTGCAAACCCCTCGTACATTGAAACAAAACCACGGAATCATTAACAAGACTCATTTAAATTATCTAAGAATAGTGTTAAAAACAAAATAGGGCACCGGTTGATTGCGCATTGGGTGAATTGCGTATGAAACGACGAGATATTCGGCGGAAGAGTAAAAAAACGGCAAAAAATATAATGGGAAAACATGGAACAAAGTAGAGGATAAAGTACATTATACCTGCACACACAAAACTAACTCATCTATACCGTAACGTCGTACATTGAATCGAGCAACAATTAGGAGACAAAAAAAAACTGTTAGTGGAGTAGAAGTTCAAATTTAGCAAGTGGGGGAACGCCAGACACACGCTCATGATTTTGTGGAATGAAATGCAAAGAAATGAATGAGAAGCAGTGAGCCGTGTGTGCATGTGTAATGTGTGGGAATCGCTTGTGTGAATGAAACGAAAAATAAAACTTGAGCAAAGAGGTGTGCAAAACTAACAAAAATCAATCGAACGCAAACATTTTTAAAAATTATAGTAAAAACAAACAAAACTACACTCCCATAACAATGATTACGATGCAGCGTAAGAAAGAGCGAGAGAGAAAAAGAAAGAAAAGAAACGCAAAAACAAACGGCAAATGTTAGCGGCATAGTTTATAGCAAAGTGAAGAGGAAAACAATATTTACGAAACTAAATGTAACCGATCACACATGATACGATGATAAACCATAAACAGGACAAGACCGTAATATATAAGGTTATTAACGTAAATATGAAAGTACGGTGAAGCGGTGGGAATAAGAAAATAGTATCTTACATTAATTTTAAAAACAAAACAAAAGCCTGCACCCCGGTAAAATGTTGAACAATTTATACCTTAAAAGAAGAAGTAGTAGTAGTGGTACATGTAACGCGAGACGGTTGGCGAGAAGAACATTTAAACCTTCTACCTACTACTACTAATACTACTACTACTACCGGCGATAATAAAACGAAACAAAGAAAGGTGAAAAAACATACAAAGCAAAGCAAAGCAAACAAACAATAGCGAGTAGATTCTAAAAATCACACAACACAATAGTGAAACAAACAAAACAGAAATGTTTAGTTAGTAGTGCGGTGGAGCAAATGCAGAAATAATGCTGATCGGCGAAAGCATAATGGAGAAAAGCAAAAAAAAACATTTGCAAAACAAACAAGAATACATATATATTATACACTCACAGACATAAAACACACGAACGAACATATTGATACAAATGCAGCAGCAGCAGCACCTTACAATGCACACACACATACAGACGGAACTTTATAATGCATAGAGTTTTATAATTTAAGGAGAAAAAGGAGAATAAACAAACAAAAAAAATCTTATCAAATATTTTGTTGTACATTTATTTACTTATTTTATCATATGACGCTTTTCTGGTTGGTTGTTTCATGCATCACTCAAGGTTGAATAATTTTAAAATAGCTTTCCTAATTCTCGCAGCGTCTCTATTCTTGAACTCGGACCAGTTTTTGATGTCATCGTAATTGGAGATTAGTGCTTGGCCAAACATATTAGGTTCTGATATAAAAATCAGTATGATCTCTTGTCATCCGATATCCCTACAAACAACATCGTTACAGCGATAGAAAGATTTGTTCGTTCTGTGAGTTATACCCATGAGACTTTTCCTGATGACCATACAAGAGTTTTACAACACCTTTTCACTTCTAGTCGAAAGGCAAATATGTCTAGTAATGGACACATTTTGGCCACCCAGCATGTGTTAAGGCTTTATGGATGTGGAACAAAATGAAGGATGTCCAAATCTGAGACAATGTCGTCCAATGACACCACTCGCGATGATCGGCTATCAGCGCTTGTGGGATAAATCTTTTAGGCGATAAGAGCGTCATCGATCGCCGAGAATCCTGATCCTGTTCTACTGTACGCATCAATTGTCGTTTGTAGACTTTCTATGTGATCTTTTCGTTTGGTTAAAACCATTCATACAGGTTCCACTAAATAGTGGGCACCATGTTCAGGAAAACTCTCAGGGCCCTTGGCTACCACCAAAGGCCTGAGCCAGGGGGACGGGCTCGCTTGTCTCATAGTAAATCTGGCGCTGCAGAGGTCCATCCGAGACTCGGAGGTGAAAACTTTGGGGACGAACTGTAGGGTGACCTCACTATCGTGCACAGTGAATTAGGTTGGCCAGACACCAGTGGGCTGGTCATGTCATGAGAAAGGAACCGGACGATCCAGTCCGTAAAGTCCTTATAGGCCGTCCAAGTGAACAGAGGAGGCCTGGTAGGAGGCCGAATTTGAGATGGAGTGATGGCGTTGATGCATCCGCCAGAACGGCTGGGATATAGGATTGCCAGACGACTACGCAAGACCGTAAGCGATATCAAGAAATGTTGCAAGCAGGCCAAGACCGCGAAGAGGTTGTAGTGCCTGATAACTAAGTAATTATGTTGTGGTCATGCATTCAGCAGTCCATCCTCATACTTCTGTGGCCTTTATGGGTGTTCTTCTACTTCTCAAATAAAATAGTCACTTTTAAACCTTGAAAACCACTTCCAACGATTAGATACAGTTGGATTATGATTACCATAAACTTCCACAATAATACGATGACCTTCGGAAGCCTTATTTTCCTTTATATTGAATCATCGAAGCATAACTTTCCGCAAAAACATATTACTGAAGAACAAAAGATCTCATTTGAGGAGCCCTCAAAACTATGAACTGTATGCAAATACAGCTCAATAATATCACCTTAAAATGAACAGTGTTTTGCAAATACAATAAGCTTATAATTGCCTAGTGATGACATTAAGTATCGAAACGCTACAAACTTGCTATAATTCTTTCATTCTTTTAAAGCTCTTTAAGAGCAATAGAAGCCATTTGTTAATGACTGTTTCAAAACCCCATAAAATCATCAATAAAGCTGTATGCACTTACTGCGGCCGGCATTAACACGCGCTACAGGTGTAGCAGTAGCTCTCTCAGTCCTACCATTTGAATCCTCCATCGAAAATCCATTTTTAACGGACCAAACATCCGATACACAAACAAGCGCGCTACAGGAGTGTCGAAAAACTGCATCAAGAATTATGAACAAAAAGTACAACTTCACAAACACACCAAAAAAAAAAAACCTCTCGGGAGACTCACAAAGATAGAGGTAACGATGGACTACCGGCCTGGTACGCTGCACTACTAAATCTTCTCTAACTGCATTTCGAATGCATGTTTATGCAACGGCTTAACGGCGGGCGGTCGTACTCAGTTGGATGCTTGCTGGTGTTCGTGCATCGGCGGCAAGCCGTTTTAGGTTGTTTGGTCATTTATCGTATCTATCCACACGGTGCAGCACGGTGTTGCGGTGTTGACCTCTTGGCTTGGATCGGTCGCTGGGTGTAAGAGGATGCTATTCTATGTTTAAACGATTATATCCACTATTTATCACATGGGTTAGGCAGAGGGCGAGTTACCATTTTTATGTCCGTCTCTCTCTCACTCTCATTCGTTGCCGGTTGCTTGGATACCGGAGCGGCCGGCTGTGAAGTAAAAGTTCGACAGTTTATAATAGTGTTTCAGGATAATAGTGTTTGCTTTTTTCCTGGACTCTGGTTGTTGTGTATGTGCGAACGGACAAAGTACAGTTCAAATGAAGCATTTTTTGTTATGTTTGCCGTTTATCTGTTTGTGTCGGGGAAGAATTGAAAGGTGAAAACCACACACGAATGCTTCTGCTTCCTTCAAAGAGAATATGTTTGAAAATACTAACACCACGTACATAGATATATTGGTATTAAACGAAATGTAGGAAGGTAGGGAGTATGGTGAGTATGGGGTAATGGTTGAAAATACACACATACAAACACACCTAAGTAAACACGAAAAATAATCAACGCGAGACACGTTCGCTGGCCGTGCCTGGGTTGTTGCATTTTACCAACATCAACCCCATCAACGTCCTCTCCCGAGTGCATCACACCTAGCTCGCCACATGGCGCAATGTTATTGCACGTAACAGCTCCACATCCATAGCACAGGCAGGTAGTAGAGCAGGGTAACGAAGCAACACAACAACAACAAAAAATGGACGATCTAATAGAACGAAACAAAAACACGCGAGCAATTTAGATACGAACACGCTGAAAAGTGTAATCTCGCAAAAATGGAATAGCGTTCGACAACACCTGAGCTGTTGTGGGTTGAAATGTTGGCTGGAAGAAGATGGTGTGATGCCTGCGATGGTGGTGGTGGTGGTGGAGCACTTTTACATTAATGCATCAGACAGAGTGCATTTGCATATGGTGCATACACTACTTTGGTCTGGTAAGCTCTGTATGGATGCTTCACTGCTGTGTGTCCATGAACTGCCAGTGTTGGTACAAGTCCCATCAATAAAAATAATAGGTTTCCGAATCCTTGTTTGACCTGCGCGAATCTATAGTTGGAAAAGGATCTTTTTGTTAGACTGGTGTCTCCCGTCGTGTGTTTGATGCATTGTACAGACAGGATATGTTACTCGCAAATAAAAAAAAGACAAGTCAAAGCAGTGAATGATAGGCATTGAGTTTGTACTCAACCAAAAACAAAAAAAAAATCTTTAAATCAATTACGGTAATTATGTTTAGTTGTAGTTTACATTCGGAACACTTGCGGTCACGTGCTGCAGAATTATTGAAATTATTCAATTGAGATTGATCGTGTTGATGGAAAAGTGATACGTGCTTAATTAATTGAAACATGAAACACGAGCCAGGCCAGCGAGTGGGGTTGATATGGTGAAAAAATATGGAATAATCTGTTTTATTGCGCGATTTGGGACATTGGATATTTGAGGGGAATTTGTTTTATTCAATTAGAACGGCCTGGTCGTATTGCTTATCCTAAATTACAAATAAGGAATTTATTCTAAATTACAAAAATACAATTCACATAGGTTGGGAGACATTTCCTCCTCCGAACCGTGAAAGGGCACCTTATACCGGGTGTGCTCGCTTGTTACGATGCGAGGTGTTCCTTCATCCTAATTCGAGCTTCAGTTCCTGGCTGAGGTCTGCATCGGACACCTTATCCCGGGTTGAATTGGACGCTTCGTTACCAAGTATTCCAAAATCCGTATGCGATGTCCAGGTTCAAGCAGGGGCCTTTACCGTAGTCCATGACTTACGTTGCATTCGGTGCTTGGAGCGTTTCATGATGCCTTCTAGTCTTTTCGCACTGCTTTGACTGCGTGCAAATAGTGCAAATGTGTATATTGTGTTTTTTTGTCCTTCTTTTAGATCCCTGTCATTTCTGCAGTCCTTGACGAATTTTGACGTTTACTTTACTTCGTTTCACGGAAAAAAATAGTGTAGATTGTATCAAACTATACGATTGGTTAAGCGAAAGTATATACAATACAATTGAAGGGAATCTTTAAATTATATGAAATCTGTATCAGATCTCCATGTTTGACAATTTGCCATTCAATTTTCTCAATAGGCATCAAGGGTCGTTTAACGTTTAATTCATAATTTCGCGATGTTTGAAATCAAAAAGTACTTTTATCCCGGAATTTTGTTCGGAAATGCCCACTGTGAATTGTTATGATTTGGCGATATTCGTTTATAATCTTGCTAAGTTCAGGTCGGTGAACATAACCTATCAGATTTGAGAGAGAACTACCCAGCTTCCCAGAGAAACGACTAGATAAACACAGCCCATATTATCCTATTGTGTTTGATCAACAAGGTACGAATCGAACCTCTGAAGAATTGAATTTGGAAGGCTTAAACTTGGTAGCTTCTTCAGAAGTACATGTGGCAGTTCCAGGGCTCTTTTATATCGATATATAAGCAAACTTCCTTCTTGGATTTGTCTATGTAGCAGCTATGTTAATAGTAAATATACTTAAGAACATTACAAGAAGTTGTTAGAGGTAGCAGTGACTAAATTTCTTCGCATATCTTATCAAGAGATGGACTGGCATTACCTTTTAATGGTTTATTGTCTTTATATTGTTACATCATTATATTTATTGCTTGGCTCATAAAATGGTAGGTTTTGCTAAAGCAAAATAAATGTCGTTTCTTGTTTTTATTTTTGATAAAAGCTCTATACCTTTTTTCACCATTCACGTCTAGACACAAACATTTTAACAGCATCTCGTCTGTAGTTTTGCTCTGTGAGCAAGAGTTTTTCGCAACCGTTTTAACGATCGCTCATATCTCTTCTCTTGTTTTGCTTTATTAAAAGTATTTTTTACCCATCGGAGGACAGAAACCAAACTTTTCACATTCAAAATCACAGTCGATTTTTTTTTTCATTATTTGTTTACGAGATTTCCATCGTTCCATTCAATCGGACTACTATTCCATACTTTTGTTAGCTCCTTCCTGCTGTCTGAACCGCATGATACACATCCCCCAAAGCCGTTATCTTTATCGTTAAAATGTGTCTCCACCAGTATTGCAGCATAACTCCGACGATGCATCCACCAACACTGGTGTTTCTGTTGGCCCGCACAACATAAGCTGTTCCGCGCCCTACCTCGTCTCGAAACAAGCAATTAGGTGGACCAGTGGCGGGTTCTGCCAACGTGTTTTGATTCCTTTTTTGGGAAACACTATGCGCTACGATGAGGGCATACCAGGGAGACCGCTCCGAAGATTTGGTCAGAAACAAAGATGTTGTCCACCAACAAGACCACCATATTTGGTTGCACGAGCAAAGACATATCTTGGCGGAATGTCGGTCATCTGTCCTTGTGTGTAAGGGAGAGAAAGCGAGAAGCCAAAAACAGGTCCATCCGGGCGACGACAATCGAACGCGCGTCTCGCTCGATGGTGTGTTATTGTGCACGTTTCGATGGGTTGGGTTTTTGTTTGTTTTTACGCTCCGGTCTTGTCTGGACGGTGTTTATGGTGCGTCGATTGGCGATCGCATCGAGAGACGCCGCCTGGGTGGGAATCTTTTGCAGAAAAGGGCGCTTCTACGAACGAAAACCTTGAGAAGACGGACCATAAAATAAGCATGGTTCTATGCTGGCAGGTTGAAAACTGCTGGCTGGCAGTAGTGTGCGTCTTCCGTGCTCCAATCGTTACGTATACTTTTACGATGCCAGCTGGTACAACGGATGGCAAATAATTGAAGCTGAATGAATACAAAAAATGGCCAAGAAGAGTATTAGAATATGGTGAGCGGTGATGGAGTCAATAGTTGTGTGAAGTGTGGTGGAACAAAAAGGATGCAAATAGTTTCATGAAGACTGTAAACTGCGAACGAACAAGCTTTACATCGAGCATCAGATGAATATGCAATATCGTTTTTGAAGCTATTTGTTCAATTCAAAAAGAACATTTAATTTGTTAAATATTTTTTCGGTATGATTTATTTAAATTAAGTCGGTGGAATTTGTTGTGGACTTTTGTAATGTAAAATATTTTACTTCATTTTTAAAAGTGTCTAAAAAGCGTCACAATATCCGGTTTTACCTAATCTAATCTTCCAATCTATCTTGAAAAGAAGTATGAATTGGCTCAAACATTGTTAGTACCTTTCGAATACATAGTATTAGACCATTTATTTCTGAAGTTAATTTTTATGTTTCGAATGTTAGATTTCTTTTAAATAATTTTTAAAGTTTCCTTACAATTCCTGTACAGGATTTCTTAGATGGAGAATATATTTCTGACGTGTCTGATTATTAGACATATTATTTATGGGTTCTTTCCAAATCGCTTCCGCAAAATTTTTCCAAATAATATTTTGCTATGCTAATTATTTTTTTTTTACATTTCTCTTGCCCTTTTATATACAGCGCCTACCGTATCTGCTAGATCAATTGTTTCTTAAAATGAATATAACAATTTGTAGAGAATTTCATTGAAATAATGATGCTTTCAAACAGTTTTTTAATTTATATTTCATGTGAACGTCTCAATGGCGCACGGATCAGTACTTTTTATTTAATGGAGAAACATTTACTGAACTGGCACTATCGAGAATTTACGGCGCAACTAACAAACCGTATTCAAAATGAAAGTTTAAACGTCAAAACAAAACTTGCAGTGATGCCAGAATTACAAAAAAAGATGGTATGAGAAGATTAAAATATACATTTTTAAGGGAACATGCTATGTCACATCGAGGAATCCATCACCACGCACATTCGTCTGACCAAGTATTCAACGTCTGTAAAGATCCCAGCGATCCTATGCCTCTGGTACGGACTTGGGTTATAGCCCGGGCTCATCCGTGTCTCAAGCGTCTGTTCCAGAACAACAGAAAATGTAGCGTATCAAGATTAAACTATCGTAAAATGCACTTTTTTAGGCTGTCTATAGAAGTCACAACTAAAGAATTGGCTAGAATTAGTTAACCACTTGTGCAACAACAAGCCTACATCCTCGTGAATTTTCGCTATCTCCCGCCGCGTTTGCTTCGCTTCGTTGACGGTTGCGGCACTGATTAACATATCTTCGATGTAGTGATTGTATTTTATACATTCCACTTCTCGACGGTATACTTAGGTGTATCGATCTGCGTTAGTATTTTTATACGAATTGTGCGCAGCTTGGTGCACACGCTGCTCTGAAAGTCATCCGCAATTATGCGATGATGTTCCTCGACTTGTTGATCATCATTCCAACGCCACAAGAAACGCTGACAGTTTTGGTCGTCTAGATTTATAAGCACCTGGTGGTACATCTTGCGTATGTCAGTCGCTACTGCTATGCGATATTCCCTTAACCTCTGCAGCACTGATGGGAACGGAGCCGGCTTGTTGGTGTTGGTCACGGGAAAAATAGGAAGGTTCCATCGTCTCGGGTGCGCAGATGTTTTCTCGTCTAGCGATAGTTTGCGAATGTACCCTTTATCGAGATATTATTCTTCTATAGGTTTGTCGGTCAAGGTTGCTCTAAGCCCGGTAGTTCGTTTCATGCGCCGTTCTATACACTCTAACCGCTTCAGTGCAAGCCGCTTCATTTGTTAGGCAGGTTGAGTCCTTCATATCGCCACATCAATCCTGTTTCGTATCTACCATTAAACCGTTTCGTTTGAGCGTGTGGAATCCGAAGAGCTTGCTCGTTGTGCTTCGACATAAACATCTCATTGCCGCGAATTCAACAGTGCAAAAGGAGCCAAATTACAGGCGAAATTCAATACACCACGACAAACATTAAACCTTCTTCTTTCTTTCTTGGCCTAACGACCTCTTAAGGTCATGCCTGCCATTTCTGGCTTACTAGACTAATTGATACCGCATAGTTGGTTAGTCAATCCTCACTATGGGGGAACGGCCCAGATGAGACTTGAACCCCGGTCCTGCCGTGTGAAGACCAGCGCCGCTGTCGCATCACCACCGGGCCGCCCCGGTCATTACATTATGTAGACAACACATTATGAAAGTTTAAGTTCGAACGCTGTACGCAAAGAAACGATCTACAATGTTGTAGCATAAGCAAAAGCATAGTTCAGCAACCACATACAGACCGAAAACATAATTTACATCATAAATCATGCAAACCAAACACTGACCAAAGATGCGAACGTCTTGCACCGCTTTCGCTCTTTGTGTTAACAACAATAAAAAGCTCAAGCCTGTTTGCGTGTGCCTCTGCCATTCTGCGTGCAACAATATGAGTGCATCCAGCGCATCGAGCTGGTTAGCATTTTCCATTGTTTGACCGACGGTGTGGTAAAAATGGAATATTGCGATGGAGCATGATTGTTAAGGATGCACCAACACAAACAAATGCAATGCGAAGGGATAGGAAACTCGTTTCGATCGTATTGCGAGTCGTATTTTCCCCGGTTCGTTCAATCATCATCGGACGGGCGCGGTAACTTGAGCTTAATTAAGTCAGGGCTAATAATTAAAACTTTTCCCTTTCCCAGTGCTCCCAACTCTGCAACCCGCTGTAACTCTGTTTCTCTGGTAGTGGGGAAATAATTATGCTATTGTGTTGTTAGCACGCTTTCTTTTATTTGAACTTTGTTGAGCCTACAATAATTTTGCCATTCCCCAAGAACAATAGCCCATTGCTGCACAAATTCTTGTTTTCCGTTTGTTTTTGTTTTGTTTTCGAGCTTAAAAAGCTTGATTGACTTGGCCGGTTTTGTGTGTTACGGAAGGTGTGAAAGCTTTTTTTCTCTTTCCACTGAAACACACATACCTTGGCAAAAGTTTAGCCGTTTGGCAATTGCCATCGTGACCGTGCTTTCACTGATTACCCAAGGCGGCAGCAGCAGCGGACAGTTTGGTCGCATTTGAACCGTAAAATAGCCACGCAAAGACAAACGATAAAAGTTGTTTTAATAATGCTAATAATGCTAATATCGGGAGCCACACTTACGCTGGCCGGCAAACGGCGCCATCGCGAGCGATTTCGTGCTGTAAGTGCCATTGTGTTGCCGTGCGGAATAGTGCTCCTGGGAGCAATCACAAAAGCACGCGGCACAGCTTAACGTCACCGAGGACGGCGAGTGCACGAGGTCACGAACGTTGCGCTGCCCGATTTTCAATTAAGACTTTGCCATTATCACGTACCCGCACCGTGGGAGCAGGGATAAGAGAAAACGCGAAAGCAAGAAAAAAGTCAACTGAAAATCTCTTCCAAAAGTGGCGGTCATCGATACCGACGGTTCTCCAGGTCAGGTGCCTGAATGTTGCACCAAGGGTGTCCCCCGGCGGCACCATCTGTACGGCTATCGGCATTTGCGTTTAACGAGGATCGCAGTTAGTAACAGCTTTATGGAATTGGCGTATGGAAGTCGCTTGGTGCGGGAATCAAGGAAAGTGTCGAGATTATCATTGAGACTTTTGGTTAATTTTCCGCCAGCCGTAAGCGTCATCGTTGTCTTTGTCGTTGGTATTTGTCGGTGTAAACTGGGAAAGATATTTTCCCTATTAGGGAGTCCTCTGTTTACGGTTTGTATGGTAAATGTTTGGTTTGTTAAAATGGTAAATTGATATTTTGTGAACTCGACACATCAATTTTCATTTAGCATCTGGCTTTAGTTTTAATTTGTATAAACTTTAAGTGCAATAGAAGGAGTCTTCGCTAGCAGCGTGTGTTCGCAACCCGGTATCCCGGTGAGCCACGTATTAGGGTAGCTTCGTAACTACTTCGAGGAAACTCCGGAGATTGGCGAAGGTTAATTACGGTGCAAAATACCAGGCACACACACTCGATATGGCCAAACGATCCCGGTAAACGGTGGTGCCGAACAAACCAACAGGGAACGCGTTCATCGCCAACCCATCCTCCATTATCTAGCCCTCTATGCGCGCGAACCGGGATAAGCTTTAACGGTTGTCCATCGCTTGATGCGGCCACCAACACTGCACAAGCTAATTTCGTCGAATAAATTATGCATCCCCAAGAAAAGATGGTGGTGGTTGGTACGCACAACCGGGCGCCTCCTTCGGTCGGTTTGCAAGAAAATCAATTAGTATCATTATTTATGCAAGGTAAACCGGTTTCCGGTTCCGGTGTGTACGGGACTGCAAGGCACTACCATACGTGCCCGGCGGAGGGAGATCTTCTGTACGGACTAATGAATTTATCGTCGTCGCGTTTGTGACGGTAGTGTTAACCAGCCGTGTTGTGGCGGTTGTATGAGTGTATTTTGGCTAATGTGCACGTTATCGTCTCCATTTCGCTCTACGCAGGTTCAGGACATCCTTACACGCACAAACAAACGCGCGCGGACAGGTGATTGTAACGGTGGTGTGGAGGATAATTAACACTTTTGTCATGGGATTGTGTGAATTCTCATTTGGTGCGCGATAGGTGAGTGTTAGCGTTATGGCGTTAGCGTGATTTCGTTTTTGATTTTTCGCCCTACTACGTTCAAGTCTATTAGTTGTTGCATTTACTTGCTTATTAATGTTTTGTAAACTAGAGCATAAGTGGTAATAACTTACTATTTAGAATGGTTTTCTTTTCTTAAACCATTTTACAAGAAGAGTTCCTTCACGTAAATTACTCAGTGTTTTTAGCGCTGTTGAGAAACTGTGACATAGTTCAATTTTGACTGTAAATTGTCTACTTTATATATAACCTAGAGATGGCTCATTTATTACGACAGAGTTATACCTTCATATCCGTGATGAACTAGGCCAGGAGAGGATCGTCTTCTCGGTGTAGAGAAGGTTAAAGAATTACGATTCACTCTATGATAGAAGCAATACATTGTAGACTAAAGGAATCTTCTTTAGTGAATAGCGTTCTTTCGTTATAGATAGATTTGGTCTTAATTTTTTCCAGGTTGACCGAATAGTATCTATGAGTATAGTGTAGGTTTTGATCAGTAGTGTACCTTTAGACAAAGATGGTGAAAGGTTGTCTAGTATTGACCATATATTTCATTTTATGCATTTATTTTTATGGTTTTTGTGACACGGTTTATCTTGTTTTGTACAAAAATTTTTACCAGAAAGATCAGACCATGCAATTCTTACAAATTCTCTATCGAAACATTAGAACAAATTGCATAAATTTCATTGTCTAATGTGTAACCAGGCGGCCTGGTGGTGTATACGATAGCGGCGCCGGTCTTCACACGGCAGGACCGGGGTTCGAATCCCGGCGGACTGCCTCCCCGTACGTAAGACTGATTATCCAGCTACGGGTATAACTTAGTCACAGAAAGCTAGCAATTGCTAGCAGGCCAAGACCTTCAGAGTTTATAGTGCCAGAGAAGAAAAAGAAGAATCTGTAAGAAGACTTTCTATTCTATTGCGGTTTGTTCTAGCCCTCTTACATGTCGTCTATTATTCTTAGAAGCATGTGATTTATCCTTTAGTCAAGCAGGGTTGTCTTAAACTTTAGTATATGTGGTTTCTTTACCTCAATTTACTAGAGATGCCTGGCTCATAATAATAGTCGTGTTATCGGTACGAGATTAACGAGGCAAAAACCAAAATGATGGTGGCACCACCAGCGGCCCTGCTAACAAACACTGATTTACGAAGGGGTGATGTACATATAGGTGATCGCACCTTTGAAGTCGTCCATAACTTCACTTATCTAGGGTCAAAAGTCAGCACCGACAACAACATAGAAGTTGAATTGCGCCGCGTTCGAGAGGAAGATGCTTAGAAGGATTTTCGGCCCCGTATGTGTGGAAGGACAATGGAGGAGCCGCTACAATGACGAGCTCTATGAGCTGAACGGTGATCTTACCATCGTGCAGCGAATTTGGCTCGCCAGGCTCCGGTGGCCTGGTCATGTCATTAGAATGGCACCGGACGACCCAGCCCGTAAAGTCCTTTTAGGCCGTCCACATGGACAGAGGAGGCGTGGTAGGCCCAAACTGAGATGGAGTGATGGCGTAGATGCGTCCGTCAGAACGGCTGGGATATTGGATTGGCAGACGACGGCGCTAAACCGTGAGCGGTATCGAGGATTGTTGCAGCAGGCCAAGACCGCGAAGCGGTTGTAGCGCCTGATAACAAAACAACAATCGGTACGACAATGTAACATGTTGGTATGTTGATTTCAAAATCGGTTACCGTGTAGTTGTTTAGTCTCTACTATCCTTGATGTGACGTTTGATAGAACTTCGATGAATTAAGAAAGACCGCTCGTTTGAGGAACGTCATGTACTTGAGGTTGCCTGTACTTCTGCGGTTTATGTACCTGCGCGTCTGCCGATGTGCTCGACTACGCAGGAGAACAAAAAGGGTCCTATAACAGAGGGCCTATCGAACCAATGCTGGAGAGACTCTAGCAGAAAGATCAAGAATATGAACCGCCATAATGCATCCGAGCCTGCCACATACTCTGCTAGCGTGACAGGACAGGAAAAGTTGTCGTAATCGGTAGCCTGTTTTCACAAGCCTTCTTATCGTCGGGAATTCCACAGTGAGAAGGGATCAAATTTAGCGTTATCCTGTCGCGTATGCCTTGTCGAATAATAAGCAAAGCTGATCAATGATTTTTAATGATAAGGGAATCCTGATTCTCATCACCCTTTTTGGATCATCAGCTATCATCAATAGTGCGTAACAGATTGCGTTTAGTTGTGCGGTGTTAATGCTGCACGACTGCCGCAATTTTCACAAAGCCTTGGTAAATAAGCTAAAACCACGGAAGCCAGCGTTCTCTATAGAAGATGATCCGTCAGTGTAATGGATCCAAATGGCCAAACTTGTCCTACCCGGAAGTACAGATGAAGATCATTCAGCACAGTCTTTATTTCCTCACGCAACGAAGAATCAATTGTTAAAAGAGAAGTGTAAGTCTCAGGATCGAAGTAAGTTGTTTTCAGTTTGATGATTCTCGGATATTTCAAAGATATCCATATGGAAAAAATATATATAATAAGGATATCAGTGACTTGGTTTTGTGTAGAAATGAGTAAGCTACAAATGACATAATTATATAGTTATTGCAATATTATTTACGAGAACAAAAACAGTGACTTCACACTATCCCTAAAAATAGCTAGTTCATAATAACAAAAGCATCTTAATATCTTTCACGACAATCCATTATCTCGTGCAATTTTTAACGCTTAAAAGCATTCCCAATCGAATGCTAACCGTATGCTGCCGGCAGCTCATTATTCTTGCTATTGGTGAAAAATTCGTAAACCTAATGGAAGCTGTAATAACCGTTCATCAAACACACGCACGTTCAAAGCGGGTCTCCGCACTCCGGGTCCGGGGTTCTCCAGTAACTTCGTCTTAGAAACGTTCAACAGTCCACCACAAAGGCACAGTCGACAGTCACAGTGTCGTCCCAAACACCGAGACATATCGTTAAAACCAGAACAGTATGTGTGTTGGGCATTACTGGCGAACCGAGGGAGAAAAGGAGCGTTGAAATTTATTCACGAAAACTATACCCCCAGGCCCGTGCCCCGTGGTCAAGCCCCGGTAAGGACGATGGCAAGTAACGATGGTCGTTGTAGCGCAGTCGGCAAAATTCGCTTGGGACCGTTTTGCAGGGTATCGAAAGGCAAAAATGGTGGACCCGTTGGCTTATGCTACACACGGAAAGTAAATTATTCCCCAACCAAAAGCAGCATTGAAGGGTACCGACTGTCGGAACGTAACGAAGAAAAGCAAAAAAGGAAATGCTTCAACCATGCCAGACCGTCCAGCCTGAACCAATGTTTCTAATATAACCCAAAGGCAATAAATAAGATAGTTTGGTGGTGACAAAGAAAATGGCTGAGAAAGAGGACTACCGTCCAAGAGGTGTTTGGGTGTTGCTTCCCCCTTTCCGGTGTGGCGGATAACCGGTGGGGAAGCAGCCCGGAATCGAAATCGCTCAGACGTGCCGGAGAAGCTTAAGCATCAAATTGATTCGAAAATGTTCGATCTGCTTGCGGTCTTTCTTAAGGCGCGACCAGTGAAGTTACTGAGTACCATCTTCATACTCACCAGGGAAGTCGTTTGGGTCAGCCAGAATTGACACAATTTACGGCAACATTTAGCCCGAACAAAACAAAAGGATGCGAAGTCGATTGAACCGTACTTACAACGGAATACAACGCGTGAGAAACGGGTTCCCCGTTGCGGACTATTCTTATGCTGGCGCACCTCCATGGTCACAATGATACGTGTAAAACTTTTCCGAAAACTGACCAATCAGTTGCGGAACAGTTACCGGTGGTCCGGTAGTAGCCACGTTAATCTGCTGCAGCACCGCAACACGTACACATTTAAATCATGCCGATAAAAGTCGAACCATCGTCGTGCATCATCGTTACCGAAAGTTGGGTGCACGGTTGGCATAATGACCGTGGGAATACGGGTAGTTCATCCGGTTCATCCGAGAGCTTGCGCATCCTGGCCGCACCCAAATGGGCATGCTGTTAATCATAACATATGGTACACAATTATCGTAAAGTGCGCCAAAAGACGATCTTTTCAGCAACTCCTTCTAACTCGCACCCGGAATCCGGACGCTTGCGGTCACACAAGTACACACATCCTTTTTTGGTTTGTTCTGTTTTGTGTCTGTGTGTTTTCTGGGGAAAACGTTGGCACATTACTTGGGTTGGAGAGCGTTAGGTGCTGATGGGTGATTTGGAAACAAAATGCTTTTAGTTGATTGAAAACGGGACACTGGGCAGGTGACGTGATGCGGGCGTACGGTACAGGATTACCTGTGCGAAAACAGAGCCCTCCCCAGACCAATTGTTATTACATTATGCCAGATTGTGCTATGGTCGTCAGGCGTTTTATGCGTTGTGCCTGGAAGGCAATTGTTGTTGTGTTACGTATTTTAGAGCTGGTTACAGTTTTTGGGGTAATCTTCCGGAAGGATAACAGTTTTGTGTGCGTGGCTTTATTATTTTAAAGTTTGAAGAGTATGTTTAGCTTAAACATGTTTTCTGTGCTGTTGTTTGTAGTTTTGTTCAGTTTTTGTTTGTGTCTCGTAGCGATGCAGAGTTTGCGCTGTGTTAGAGACTTCATTGTTTTTGTTTGTAATTGTAAATTCATTTGTTATTACTATGGCAGAAATTGAGCCCGATTTCCTTTTTGTAACTTGCAGTAAACTGGTGGAATAGACGTGTTTCAAAGATTTGAGTAAGTTGTTCATTTAAGAGCTAAAACTGAGCAAGTAAAGTGAAAACATTTAAATCTGAACTTGAATCAATTACGTGAAAGATTGAATGACGAAGCTTTCTGGGCCTTCTTAAGTACAAAATGGACCTTTTTTGGAATTATTTTCCTATTTTTTTTTATTTATTCTTCATCTTCGTCATCGTGCCTTATTGACCTTCTCAATTATGCCCAATAACTAATGGCTTCGGTAACCTTTAGTTGAATAGTTAGTTTGTCAGTCCTGTCGCAGTGAAAATCGGTACCATTAGTGCCTACGTAGCCTACAAAGAATTGTTTATTATTCTCAATTATGAAACACTCTTCAATTATTGATCGCATAAGAAATGTGGACAACTTTTTTCCCCATCCTGATGGGTTTGAGTCATTAACCTTCATTCGTCTTTTTCTACCTTGTATAAGATAGTGCATTGACCTGAACGCCAAATTTGAAGGTGTGTGTTTATCATCAAAACCGAGGCGTGGTGACTTCTGGTCTCGAAGTTTGTTGCGTTTAATGACTCTTTCTTAGATCCAATTCTTCTCATGATGGGAAATAAGAGGAACAATTTTAAAAAGTACCTTCCAAAGATTTAGTTTGTGACTCATACCATTTTCGAATGTTTGGACAGGGATTTTAATGTTTAGTTGTGGCCAATAATCTGGAAGACGAGATTACAATAAGGATGAAAATAGTGAGCTGGATCCTAAGGACGATTCAGTACGACAGCCCATAGTAGGTAGTGAAGCAAGAGAAGAACGATATCTACGAAATCTTAGCGCCTCTAAATATTGATTAAGATAAGCGCGTATTAGTTGATGACCACGATTAGCCACCTCTTTTCATTGATGTTGTTTTTAGACAATAATTGTTGGACTACAAACTGTGATAGTGCTCACATACGCCTTTAAGGCATGGAATCGGCCCCAAAGCTGATGAAAAGCCCTTGGTCTCGTTAGAGAGGAATATGCTCAGAAGGATTTTCGTGTAGGTTAAATTAGGTTTGACCATCGTGTAGTAAATTAGATTCGCCAGGCTCCGGTGGGCCATGAGCCATGTCATGAGAATGTCACCGGACGATCCAACCCGTAAAGTCCTTTTAGACCATCCACATGGATTGAGGAGGCCTGATATCATACTGAGATATAGTGATGATGTTGATACGTCCGCCAGAACGGATATTGGATTGGTAGACAAAGGCGCTAGATCATGAGCGGTATCGAGGACTGTTGCAGCAGGCCAAGCAGGCTCCAAAAGGATGGTCAAGTCATGAGAATGGCACTAGACAAAGCAGCCTGTAAAGTCCCTTGAGGCCGACTTACCATTCCAAGAATCCTGGGATCCTATATCAAGTAATTTAGAAGACTCAATCACGATAAATTCGAGTCCGCCACCTTAGGTTGTAATATCTTCTGCACAATATACAGCATTAGTAAAGCTGATGCACCAGACAAACCAACCCGTACAGTCTCTTTCAACCTGCTTACCATTTCAATCCTGGTATCTTGGGATCAGATCATGTAATCTAGAACACTCAATCACGATAAATTTATAAATTCGAGTCCGTCATCTCAGGTTGTACATATTCTGCAGAATATACCGCAATCAGTAAGCATGTGTGATGCTGTTATGACTGTCTGACGAAAGGTCAAACAGATACATAGATAGCCAGAGAATAGAACTCGTGTATCCATGTTCTAGTACATAGAAAAAGATTCATTAATTTTATCTATTGCACTACTATGCATTATTTAAAATACTAGATTCGTTTCACACTACGTTTAACGATTGACGTTTGGTGCTTAATCCGCATTTAAAGCTTTAAATTATCTAATCCTTTGTCGTGTGCATCGAAGCGTTACATACAGCGTTGGATGGCAAATATTTGCAACCTATACACACATGCACTGCGTAAAGGGGTTGCATGTATGAGAACACAGTGCAACCTAGTGCCGTGCTGATTCATCATAAATTCATTAGCGCACACACACTCCGGCCAGTCAAATGGAGTGATGATAAGGCACACAGCTTAATGAGAAATCATTTCCTACATAAATAATGATGCTAATTGATTTTCCCTCCGGCAACCAGTGAGGCAACCAGCAACAAGCTCGGGAAGAACGAGCTTTTCTCGCTGATGTCTGTCGTTTCTGTTGCAATGAAGCAATTAGGTGACTTTGGAAGCGTGGCAATGCATGCGATAGCGGTTTACATTGGTCCTTCTCAAAGAGACAGATCTTAATGACGACAGAAGGTAGCTTATGTAGAGAATGGAAGACTTCTTCTTCGGAGTTGGTTGTTTTGTTTTCCCATCGAGGGATGCTTTTGTAGTTTTTGGGAGCGTTTCGTTTTATTGCTAGAGTTAAATGGGACGGGCCATTAGATGGAGTGAATTGGTGAAGTTTCCCGTCAAACCATACGGTTGCAGCAACTGCTAAACTGTCTTGTGATGGAGACATTTAAATGTTACATTGACACAAGTTTGACCTCTTTGAGAGCTATTGGGATCGATGGAGAGATTCGGAACAAAGCTTTTACTTATTCGTTAATACATGATTTAAAACACATTCTCGGTTGCCATCTGATATTAGTTTCTGTTGATGTCTATTACGCCATACGCTCGTCTTATTCTAGTTCGCCAAGAGACCTGGTTCTGTATGACTAAGTATTTTACACTCATTTTACACTCAAACTGTGGCATAATTCTAAGGTAAACTATACATTAGTATAAAAGAAGCCAAAAACCATTGTGAAGCGAACTTTCCACCCCCGGCACGTACAACGCTTTTTTATCGACTGCAATAGAAAAAAAAACAATAATTTATATGCACGCTACGGTACATCGTAAAATGTAATCTAATAAAAGGGCCTTATGCATCTTCCCCGCATTCGCATTCCCAACCGGTACAACCTGGGCACGGTAGGAAACTTGCTTTCCTGAGCAAGCCACCACCAAACCGAACCCAAAGGCCGACATAAATTATAATCAAGCGGAAACTGTGCCTATCTTTTGCATCCGCTCGTAAGGTGAAAGAATTTGCCCACCGTTTACCGTTCGGCAAGATGAAGTGCAATAAGAACCGGGGTGGGCAAAATATGGCTGGCTAAGCTACGGTTAGTGTGGCGCGTGTGTTTTTTTTTTCCACCAAACCGAACCCAAAGGCCGACATAAATTATAATCAAGCGGAAACTGTGCCTATCTTTTGCATCCGCTCGTAAGGTGAAAGAATTTGCCCACCGTTTACCGTTCGGCAAGATGAAGTGCAATAAGAACCGGGGTGGGCAAAATATGGCTGGCTAAGCTACGGTTAGTGTGGCGCGTGTGTTTTTTTTTTCTCGGTTGATCCACCAGTATCCTGGAATGCAACCGTTGATGCTCCGTTGATGCAATGGTTCTCGATTTTACTAGCAGTTTGAAGTGTGCCTTTGCCGCTTTAACGAATTCTTTCCAATCTTCAATGGTGCGTCCGATGCCACTGGGGTTTTCCCGAGCATCCTGGGATTGGAAGAACCATAAAAACCGCCAGCACTTCAATGCGAAGACTAATAAAAGCTTGAACAGCAGCGGTGCAAAGGAAGAGGCAAACAGCAAGACACGCTGCAGGAATTGGTGGATTGTGGAAATCCATCGGCACACTGTGTGCGGCTTCACCGGAACCGTACCCGAACGAGGGAACAGGAAATGATTTATTCATATTCATTGGGAAGGAAAATTGGTTTTAAACGAAGGATCAAATTGCCGTTCGAAAAAGGCGCTTCGAAAAACGCGTCATCGGTGATGCAACGGAGAGGATCGCTGCTGGCTCCGTCCGTCTGAATGCTTCAATGTGAGCCAGCGAATCAAAGCGTCTGTCACAGTCACAGCTTACGGTAGCGATTTAAAGCCGAATGAATTAAATTCATTAGTCACGTGTAACAAACCTGGTAGAGTTTGATGGTGGCTTTTCAGAACAGTGAATACAATTCAGCACTATCAGTCAGTGAGCTATTAAAAATGAGTTATAATTAGTAACAAGAAATCAATTTCGTTGATGGCTAAAAAGAGCAGGGCATGTTTTGCTTGAGTTTTATTCGATTGCAGGTAATGTTTAACAAGACTTGCTGAAGTACCATGCGCCTCCATCGGAACATGTTGTGAAGTGTAATTAATGTTCGTAACACAAAAATAAAAGAAAAATTAACTGTCCACGTCCTATTTCATGCTCTTCGAATACAGTTGTGCTCAGTTTTAGCGCTTTTAATTAATCGCCCAACTGGCACTGAATAGTTTAACTCCCTGTTGTACCCGTTATTCCATTGACAAGGGCGACAAAGCAAAGTAAATTGTAGGCGCGTGCCTATTTTTGTGTGTTTGTGTGAACTAGCTAGCCTCTGCGTATCGGTGTATCTGTGAGTTGGTCTGTGATTGTCACACAAATTATAGGCAATAAATCTCGGCACACGCCCAGCATCGCCTGCAGACTGCTGCTGCTGCTGGTGCTGAGACAACCGTTGAGCCTTACGAGTCCTGCACACTGGTAATGCCTGCCCGTGCCCTCAAAGCAATTAAGAAGCAGGAGGTGGGGTGGGTGTGACGTACGAAAAGACAAACAGGAGAAAAGTCGTGGCCCCCGGCTTACTTATTCATTCGCACGGAAAAGGCTTACACGGGCAAAGTGGACATCCGTGGCGTGGATAGGACGTCATGTCACGCATCACTGCCCTTGAAGGCTAATTGATTATCAACCTACTGTGTGTGTGTGCGTGTGTGCTGGGAATGGGGTTCGGTTTAATGGAGAATTCAACACGAATGACATGGCCGGGAAATAACAGAAACAGTCCAGCCAACTCTCGGCATCCGGAGCGAACCGAGCGATGCGAAGGGATTAAAATGTTGTTCCTGATTGTTTCGTTTTCATTAGATTGATTGATTGGACCCACTTGGGTGGAAAAGATCGAGCCGTCACATGGGCTCACATGTATGTAAATATATGCGTAAATCAACACAGCTGCTGCTTCTTTTTCTGAAGCTTGGGCGAAGGGTTGAACTCGGGCCAGTACTTTATCAAGTAGCAATTAGCTGAAGCAATATCGTGACGGGGTTGCATGCAGTGTGGGTGACGGTTTATGACTTTTACTGTTGGAAAACTAGTGTGTTTGAACTATTTTGCTGTACAAGTAATTCTTCTAGTTCTATTCAGTTTATTAGTAGAGAGTAGAGACTGCCATGTTAGCTTCTGGTGCTACATTTAACAGCTTCGTTCTACCGTGGTAAGGATAGGCTAAATATATTCATGCTATAAATTAGTCTTGTTAACCAATAAATGTCTGGTATGATGCTGGTATGCTAAGAGG
>KZ061791.1:174942-186356 GCA_002091835.1 Anopheles maculatus
GACGCTCTCAACCATTGATCATGTTTCTCATGGCCGGGAAATAACAGAAACAGTCCAGCCAACTCTCGGCATCCGGAGCGAACCGAGCGATGCGAAGGGATTAAAATGTTGTTCCTGATTGTTTCGTTTTCATTAGATTGATTGATTGGACCCACTTGGGTGGAAAAGATCGAGCCGTCACATGGGCTCACATGTATGTAAATATATGCGTAAATCAACACAGCTGCTGCTTCTTTTTCTGAAGCTTGGGCGAAGGGTTGAACTCGGGCCAGTACTTTATCAAGTAGCAATTAGCTGAAGCAATATCGTGACGGGGTTGCATGCAGTGTGGGTGACGGTTTATGACTTTTACTGTTGGAAAACTAGTGTGTTTGAACTATTTTGCTGTACAAGTAATTCTTCTAGTTCTATTCAGTTTATTAGTAGAGAGTAGAGACTGCCATGTTAGCTTCTGGTGCTACATTTAACAGCTTCGTTCTACCGTGGTAAGGATAGGCTAAATATATTCATGCTATAAATTAGTCTTGTTAACCAATAAATGTCTGGTATGATGCTGGTATGCTAAGAGGTCCCTGAGCAGAGAAGAGACTTTTAAATTACACATAGTTTATAAGAAGTATTGAATTGAAACTTTGAATGCATGAATGAGCTTCGTTACTATACTGGTGAGTTGTGATAGTAAGTCCTAATATCTATGTCCTAAAGTATGGATTAAAATTTCTTTTTTCTTGGCCGGCTGCTAGGGAGCAGCAATGGCGAGTACATTGGCGTCCTCCGCCAGCATAGTCCAGGACTCGTGCCCGTAGAGGACTACCGGCCGTATCAGAGTGCGATATATGGCGCATTTCGTGCGTTGTTGGAGTCTTCTGGATCTCAGGAGTTTGTGGAGTCCGTAGTAGGCACGATTCCCCTGAACAATGCGCCTTCGGATTTCGCTGCTTACGTTGTTGTCCGAAGTTACGATCGTGCCAAGGTAGCATAACTCCTCTACTACCTCGAGATCGTCGCCGTCAACTAATACTCTGTTTCCGAGTCGTGCTCTATCACGGTCAGAGCCTCCGGCAAGCAGGTACTTTGTCTTCGTCGCATTGATCCTCAATCCAATCCTATCGGTCTCATGTTTCAGTCGGGTGTACGCTTCGCACACCGCCGCAGATGTTCGCCCGATGATGTCGATGTCGTCCGTGAAACCAAGGAATTGGAGAAAATCGTGCCCCTCATGTCGAATAAAACATAGGATAATTTTGAACGTCAATTGAAGTTAATTTACTGTTGTATTTATAACTCAATGGATTGAATTTGCCTCGAGTCTTACGTTCAAGAATCTTTCTATTAAAATATTGCGACCCAGTCCCGAATGCTTTAATGGCAAATAACTGACACCTTAAATAGGGTTTAATTTGTTTAAATAAAAAATTGTAGTATTTTTAGCTCTTTATGGACCTTAGTGATCAGTTGTAATGCCGTCATAGATATATTTAAAATGAATGGATAATATCCTCCCATAGAGGTATACCCAAAAGCATTTTTTTGACACTGTTAATGTTTGTTGAAATTCTCTTCGATGGACGCCCACGATGCGTTTTGCAAACAACGTCCATTTTATTCAGGATACTTTTAACGGTTAGATGGATAATCTGACCCTCGTCAAAGTTTCACAACAATAAAGCTAACAGAAAAAGCTGTTTTTTACTGCATCACTTTTTGCAACATTTTATGATCACACAACTCTGTGGGGATGCCACGATCTGTCACCTTTTCAAATTGTTTTATCATTCCCTAGAAGTGGGAAGATGTTCTAAAGCTTGAAGCATTTGCAATCGTTCACAAAGAAGAGGCTCACTATTTTAAACTTTTTTCGGTTAAGGATACAAATGTAAGTATGAACAACTGTTGAATAACGTCTGCAATGGAAATGCAGGACAAAATAATAAATAACTGCCAGGAAAAGCATATTTCGTGTGTGTAACATTTTCGAAAACATGAAAAATTCTTCTAAAATTTATGTCATTTTAAGCAGAGCGCTAAAAACAACCAATTTCCCAACGGCATTGTGATGGGTACTTCATACTTAACATAATTTGAAATACCACCAAGCAACGCTTGCCGGGTAAAAACTCAATTTGCCAGAGCTTTCATCACCCCTCCCCCTTCCAAAAGTCACTTTTTCGACGCACGTGCCACCGAAGCACTAAAAAGCGTCGCTAAGTGAAAGAATTTGTATTAACGCATTCGTTTCGTTTTACACTGAGCTGAGCTGAGCAATGCACGTCACCAGAGTTTTACAACCGACTGCCGCCGAAAAGTTCACCAAAGCATGATATAATGCGCAACGCGCAGTGTATTGGTGTTAACAGACAAAAAAAAACACACACACACACACGAACACATTATCTACCTTGTTTAGCATTCCGATGCCGATGACGTCGGATGATAATACAGTCGCTTAGCATATCAATATTCATGGTGGCACATTAACTGACACGTACCGGGGTATTGGTACTGCAAGTAACATCTGTCGGATTACGCGCACTCCGGTCGGATGCGGTTTGCGTGGGCAACGCAACATCGGTCTAAAGGCCGGCATGCCACTGTCATCAACAACGCCTCGCTTGTTTGTCTTGAGGGTCGTCGCATGAAGCGAGAGCAAATCGTGCCGGTAGCACGGTAAGGCGAGAATTCAATTATGATTTATTTTTGCATCTTGATTATGTTGAAAATGGGCCGCATCGAAGAACCGTACCCAGATACACATGTTTTGTTCGTATTTTTGTTGTTCCAAACAACATGGTTTTGAGCTTTTTTTTTGTATTTCTTTGCTTGTGATTTTTACCATGTTCTTATTGTGTTGTTTCCTTTCTTTCTTTGTTTCTTTTTTTTCCATCGATAGCTTTCCCATCACCATAACAGCAGCGTGCCCCAAGTGGCCGGATAAGCGTTCCGGATCCGGTCGGTTGCCGTTGGGCGTATCGGCGCACACAAACACACTCAGACACACACAACAAAGCATCCAATGGCTAGAGAATGGTGTGAAAAAAGTCGAAACTAATCGAGTGCTCGAAACGGACGTTGTTTGTGTAGCGAGGCTCGTTTCGCGATTGCGACGATTGCACAGCCGTACTCGGTGGGGATTTTCTTCTGCCGCTGGAAGACCATCGTACTTACCGCATAGTTCCCCCGAAGCATCGATGGACGCAAAACGCCAACGAAATGAAAAATGTCTTCGCTGAGGAAATCCGCATCGTTTCGTTCGAGAATCCCCGTACGCCGGACGCGCCTACCGCATAGACGCTGCACCAGCCCGGACCAGTCGGCGGTAACGATCGGCCACAGCCACGGTTCGGAGTCGTCCATCGCAACCGGCCCTAACGACGGTACGGCGGCGGCCGGACTGTTTGGGAAGCAGCCAAAAGCTTGGTACGATCGGAGCCATTGCTACTCGTCCTCGAGCTATTCGAGCAGCGACGAAAGCTACGACTCGGAAGCGGCTCCATTTCAGGTGAGATGTGTGTGTGTGGTTTTTGTTGCTCCTAGCGCCGATATGATATCATCCAATCGTTGCGGAGGTGTGTGTTTAGAGGGTGGAAATTGTGTTTGTTTGTTTTTGTAAGTGCTCACGATTTTCAACGGGCCGACAACAAGAACCAGTGGCCTACATTTAGGCCGCTGTCGGCTAGCAGTGTCGGGTGTGTTTGCGATACATTTCATGCCTTGTTATGAACGGTTTTACCACTAGATATCTGTTTGTTGGGACACTTACCGGGGTTTGCAGAAAGGAGTAGCAATTGAGTTGAGTTCGAACTGTTGTGCAAGTGTCGTAACAATAGCACGAAAACATCAAGGCAAATAGTTTCTATTGGGCGACACTGATACACAGATTTTTGTTGTGTTTTTCTTCTATTCTTGTGAAACATCCAGGTTAAAAAGCTACAGATTTTCAAAGCTCAACAATTCAGATTGAAATGGAGTTTCCTTCTCCGAACTAGTGCTGTATTCAAATAACAGGACTGCATTATGAAACTGTCTGCCGGAACTAGTCTTAATTGCAAAATTTGTGAAAAAATGATGTTTAAAGCTCTTAAACCACAGCACACGAATCTGTACTGAGTACTTGTGCATCAGACAGAAATCTGGACATCTGCAAAATTGATCAACTTTCTTGTCTGTGAGCATAGCTTTTGCGTTCCAAGAATGGAAGTTCAAGATGTGGTAACTATCGGAAGGAAAGTTTATGAGCCTAGTTAAATAAAATATGTTTAACCACTTCAAAGGAACTATTCTGGTTTCCTATTGCTACTCTTATTTACTCATCAGTCGTTATGATGACTGTGCAACATTTTAAAGAACATCTGCACAAGACTATGTAACAGAGTAAAATGCACATCTAGACAATATAAATTATTTTATTGTACATTTCTAGTGGATCAGTGTCATGGACTGACCTTGCCGAAGATGCCAAGAGCAAATAACAAAAACAATGACATCTGCTCGATCCTTGATTTCGGCGTCTGCTATAAAACTTTAAATAATATTGAATGCTTTTGGCGTTGGCTTGTTTTGTCTGTCAGTGTGTATGGAGGAGAGCTGATGGCATTTCAGCCGCAAAACGTCAACACACATACAAAACTGGCTTAGGTCATCATAGCATCCCAATATCTATGTCATCATTGTGTGCCAGTATCTGGAATGACTTATAGAAGACTGTTTACGTGTCTTGTTGTTTTCCTATTTGGATAGTTAGAGTGCTTTATCCTGAGTATTGCCTATATGTTTGTTTTCAAAAGAATATAGACGTGCACACCGAATAGTTACGATAAAAACTTGACCAACAAATGCAAATTAACCTTTTTTTGTTATTCTGTTAGCTCACTTCTTCTAAGGAGGTTCTGCAGTGCACTGCGGTCGCCCAGTAACCAGGTTTCCGATAATTTGGTTTTGGAAGCTTCTATGCTTCTATGCTAACTTTACTATCTGCTGTCATTCAACAGATAAATCCCGATATTAAAGTTTTTTTTTAAAGCAGAGATTCACAAATTTTGTAGGAATTCTGGTTTATAATTTATCCCCAAAGGTTTATTTGAGACATTAATTGGAAGTTGGGACAATTTATACAGTTGTTAACTGTGTTAAAGCTGTAAAATTACTTTATGTCGACTCATTGGGTTAAAAACGAATTGTCAAAATCATAACAGGATTGTTTCAAATTTAAAGATACTGTCGTATCTTTAGTGCTGATTTCATGATCTGATAATCGGAGTGTTGTAGACGACACTACAGAAAAACGATTACTTTTAAAACATTAATCTATCTATAGACAGCAGACATTTTGTAGCTATTGAATCGCAAATGATTCATATTTCATATGCAAAGTAATCCGGTCGCTCCAATTCCTTGGCTTCGCGGATGACATTGACATCATCGGGCGAGCATCTGGGGCGGTGTGCGGAGCGTACACCCGCCTGAAACACGAGGCCGATAGGATTGGATTGAGGATCAATGCGATGAAGATAAAGTACCTGCATGTCGGAGGCTCTGACCGTGATAGAGCCCGACTCGGAGGCTGAGTATTGGTTCGACCTCGAGGTAGTAGAGGAGTTTTGCTATATTGACACGATCGTAACTTCGGATAACAACGAGCTGCGATATCCGAAATACCGGCATTGAACAGTGGAATCTTGATGGCTTCACAAACTCCTGAGATCCAGAAGACTCCAACAACGCACACTGATACGACCGGATGTCCTTTACGGGCACGAGTCCTGGACTACGGACTATCTTTGGCGGTGTGTGCGAGCAGGGCGTGTGGAGAAGGAGAATGATCCACGAGCTAGCTAAGCTGTTTGACGATGCAGACATCCTGACGGTTGAAAAAGCCGGAAGGATACGCTGGTTGGGGCACGTGATGAGGATGCCGAACTCATGCTCTGCTAGGAAGGTGCTCGTCAGCTACCCGTTCGGCACGAGGCGTAGAGGAGCACAGCGAGCTCGTTTGCTGGATCAAGTGGAGTCAGATCTGAGAGATATCGGATGCAGCCGGAGGTGGAGGAATGCAGCCATGGACAGTGTTTCCTGGAGAATGATTGGACTCCAGGCCATGCCTATTAGACGTGTTCCCAAGGCCAAGGCCAAGAAAGAAGAAGATTAAAAGTAATTAAGGGCTACTTTGCATTGGCTTTCAGAGGAATTACGCATCAAAAATTTGTTGGATAAATCACAAAAAAAATTATATATAATTATTTGTGTGATAATAACAGTCTTCAGACAAAGTCCAAGACATGGTATCTGCTATTTTCCTCTTGCTGAAAACACTAAGATCGCGAAGCATTACCTAGGTAATTATTTGTGCGGTCTGTCTGCATAGACGCGCACGTATTTGATTCGCAGATTGCTTTACTTTATGCATGTTGAAGGCTGATATTGCGGTTAAATTATTAAAAGCTTCATTTGCGCGAACAGAGCTGCCCACCGGGGTGTAGGAATAAATGAAACACAATCAGCACCAGCCTGGCCAGGCCAGCTGTACAATTGATCATGCAACGTTAAAAACCTATCAGCCAATGTGTGATTGCTACTGATTTATGCATTTACTTTTTGTGCTGGAAGAAGAAAGACTTTGTTGATTGGATGCTTTTCTGTTAAGCATTATTGTACGCCATATCACGCTTTGTAAGCTAGCAAACTATTATAAATGTACGATATGATAGTTCGCATAAGCAATTAAAACAGCTTAAATGTTTGACCAAGCTGCTCAAACAGTTCTAAACAGAAATTCGGAAGTTCAGTTCTGTGATGGCCCGATTTACTGTGACCAAAAGTACGCAAATAGACATCATTTTCGGAACAACCAAACGATACCTATGCCCCACCCCCCAATTCGATTTGGAAGTACAAATTTAGTCAATATCGAGTTTGATTTATTTATTAAATTTGCACAACCTGGCCACGAAACGAGTGCTGCATTGGATAAAGTGAGCCACACTGCAAACAATACGGCAAATGTGCTACCCCGAAACGACCCTTAATTCATCAGGCACCATTAAAGAACGGAAGCGTTGCGTCCTCGCAATTTTTGGAGCGTACAGAGCGTGTGAGAAAGGTGTGCAAAAACACACAGCACATTTTCATAAATACTAAAAGCAGATTTATGTGCCATTTCGATTGCAGCATCTCCTGAATCAATCATCGGTTGCAACCAGTGCCGGCAGTCCGTATCAACAGCGTCGGCAGCTACAGGAGCAGCAGCAGCAGCAGCAGCCACAGCCCGAACATCCGTACCATCGGGTACCACCGTTGGGCCATCGACACCAGGACGGCGATCAGTACCAACACTACGAGCCGGCATTCCACCAATCTCTCGGTGCGTCCAGTTGTTTAAGCACCTCAACCGATGCCATGAGCCTGGACGGGTTGCTGGATTGCGTCAGTACGGGCACCTTCTCCTGTCCGCCATCGCCAAAATCGAAATCATATTTGGGTAAGCGATTATTTACGACGCGCGGCTCGCGCTATAAGCGTTTTTCATTTCAGGTGGGGAAATGTTGGTTTATGTTGTGAGAGATGTTGCGGTTTTTTGGGGGTTTGCTTTTCGTTTCGAATTTTAACATTCGGACGTCATGTTTCTGATGCGAGCCGGCGCAAGAAGCGTTCCGTGGAAACGGGGTTACCCGTTGTGCTTGTTAAAACATTGACACTTATTAATTCGATATGCATTCGATTTTCTGCCATACTGTGTATGAGTGGAAGCGTATGGGCGGTTTTTTCCCAGGGAAGAATGAATCCCATTTTGCAACATTTGCTGCCAGTTGTAATTATTTTTGCTGTTAAGTTTCAATATTAATTTTGCTGAAAGCAATTATAATTGTAATTGTACAGTGGATTAAAAACAGAAAAGTAATTAACGTATTTAAATTCGGGCAGAACTAAATTTTGCTATTAAAATTGTTTGATACGTGTGATTTAGGCAATCCGTAAACTGGCTGAAGTTATGCAATTATTCGCTATTTTTTAAAATTCCGTTTTGTATTTTAACGGGCTTAAATCTCTCAAAACTGTGTTGGAATTGACAAATTTTACTAGCGTTGCGTCGTCGCCGATGTAAACTCTCAAAGGCAAAGAATTCCGGATCACTTTCGGAATGTTTGGCCGAATTTGCTTTATTGCATTGTACAGTCTCTTTATTGGAGCAGCGGAATATTTATGAAAACTACCCACCAACGGCGACCAATCAGTACGTGAACGATGACGAAGCAAAAGTTGAGCCGCTGTCACCAACGCCAACGGCACGGATACGTACCACGAATGCTCACCCGAGCGGGACACACTCCAACCGACCCGTACCCACTCTGTACGGCATCGAGGAGAACGAAGTGTTCCAGTACAAAGTGCCGCACGCTGCGCCGGACAGCGCCAGTGACAAGCGACCACTGCCGAGACCCCCGATTGACTCGGACGATGAGTTCGATCAAGGACAGTGCGGGATGCAGTCGGAGAAAAAGAGCTCCTTGTCGCGGGTAAGTACGCAACGTCCAATAACGCCAATCGCGGGAGGTGAAAAAAAAACCACCGATGCACCAGAATCCGGTGTTGGTGACAGTCTGTGCGATTGAACAACGAGAGAAAACTGGTGCTTGTTAAAACATTGACACTTATTAATTCGATATGCATTCGATTTTCTGCCATACTGTGTATGAGTGGAAGCGTATGGGCGGTTTTTTCCCAGGGAAGAATGAATCCCATTTTGCAACATTTGCTGCCAGTTGTAATTATTTTTGCTGTTAAGTTTCAATATTAATTTTGCTGAAAGCAATTATAATTGTAATTGTACAGTGGATTAAAAACAGAAAAGTAATTAACGTATTTAAATTCGGGCAGAACTAAATTTTGCTATTAAAATTGTTTGATACGTGTGATTTAGGCAATCCGTAAACTGGCTGAAGTTATGCAATTATTCGCTATTTTTTAAAATTCCGTTTTGTATTTTAACGGGCTTAAATCTCTCAAAACTGTGTTGGAATTGACAAATTTTACTAGCGTTGCGTCGTCGCCGATGTAAACTCTCAAAGGCAAAGAATTCCGGATCACTTTCGGAATGTTTGGCCGAATTTGCTTTATTGCATTGTACAGTCTCTTTATTACTATCGCCGGCCAGCTTTCCATGGTTTTACGCGTCCTTTCACCACTATCGATCACTTGCTATAAACGAGGCATAAGCAAGTCGAGCAAATAAAACTAGAAAAAAAAAACTAAATAAACCCGTCTCGAAATACCAGCGCACTAAAATACTTTACGATTTTATCCCACGCTTGCGTCTCGTTTCGCAGATAATGGCGACGGAGGTCAGCAGTCGGGGAGCTTCTACGAGTCGCTGGAAGAGTTAAACTACGCACTAAAAACGCTCATAATATCGGACTCGTTCCAAGCGCAACGAAACATCCGGAATGCAACCTCTACCAGTACCGCCGGCATCACCGTGACGACACCAGCGACCGATGGGTCAGTTTCGCTAACCGGAACGCTGGAATGTACGGTCCCGCTTGGTGCATCGTTTGAAGCGGATCCACCGCAGAGACACCGGCAGGACAGTGGTGCGCGGGTTGGTGAAAATCTGAGAACACAGGAATTCGTCGCACCCAGCCAACAGCAGCTCGAGCGCGACGAGGTTAGGAGACTGCTGTGGAAGAGGATGATGATCTAATTAAGCAGAGGAAACTAAGCGATTGGTATTACATCAAGACCGCTCCTTCCAAGAAACCGTCCAGTCCATTCGAGCGTCGCCGAGCGAACGGAAGCCGGCTAGCGCATGAGGCAGCGAGGCGTACCGGACGGTTTCCACCGACGCTGACGCCTCGGGCCTCAAATCCGGACATTGCCGGCGATGAGCGATTGCTGATGAAAGCGAGCGCTGCTGACAGTAAGCATCCACTCGCGCAAGGGCACATCTCACGGCCGTTCCAGGGCGATGACGGCGATCGTAAATATCCTTCGCCCGTTCCAAGGCCACGTCGATTACCTCCTACCATGGTGAGTGTGGATGCGCGGGAACAGCAGCACAGCTGGGATCAGGAGGCACGTTGGCATCGGCATCCGGGTGCGGTCACTAAATCCGCTTCTTCGTCCAGTGTGAATCTTGGCCTCCGCGGTCATATGCAATCGGCGGGAAGTGGTGGTACACGCGGAGCACGACTCCACTCAAACTCGGACCTGCAGCAAGCCGGAACGCGTAAAGCTATTGCTCCAGCACTGCTCCAGGATGACTCGCTTGGCAGTCTCGACGATAGTTCCTCGCTAGCTGTGCTTGGTGCGTCGTTTGAACCGTCGGACGATCGGGACCGATTTTCGCCCTATTTTCGACGACGCAATCCCCAACAGCTCGTACCTCAATGGTTTCCACCGCCACCACCACCGCCTTACCACTATCCGCATCAGTCCGGACTGCATCAGGAGCAGCGGAATATTTATGAAAACTACCCACCAACGGCGACCAATCAGTACGTGAACGATGACGAAGCAAAAGTTGAGCCGCTGTCACCAACGCCAACGGCACGGATACGTACCACGAATGCTCACCCGAGCGGGACACACTCCAACCGACCCGTACCCACTCTGTACGGCATCGAGGAGAACGAAGTGTTCCAGTACAAAGTGCCGCACGCTGCGCCGGACAGCGCAGGACAGTGCGGGACGCAGTCGGAGAAAAAGAGCTCCTTGTCGCGGGTAAGTACGCAACGTCCAATAACGCCAATCGCGGGAGGTGAAAAAAAAACCACCAATGCACCAGAACCCGGTGTTGGTGACAGTCTGTTCGATTGAACAACGAGAGAAAACTGTTTACCAGCAGCGCCATTTTACCATGATCCTTTTTTTGTTTTTGCTGCTTCGCATGCAAACACGTTGAGTTCGGATATTCATTATACAGTGCGCAAGTTCACCGTTGATCGACCACGTTAGACGACGGACCTCGGGGAGTGGTGCTGGTGGTTTTTCAAGAAAAGCACCTCACCCTCGTTGCAGCTCTGTTGGCTCATTTTGAATAATTATACCTTTCGGGATCTTGATTGCATTTTTATCGTCCGCGAAGTCGTGCTGTTGCATAAAGACCGGGCACTGGTGCGCGCACTTGAAGAATGTGCAATAAAATGTGGACCCATTATTATTCCGCTTTCAATCATTTGATGACTGTTGGTGCATAAAGCTCATCATCCACAGCAACATGGAGCTGATCGGTGGGGGAATTCATTTTGTGGAACGGCAATCGAATACAAGGTTGTGCTGAAAAACATCAAAATAATAAATTATTATGCATTCGTAACGCCTGAAAGTATGCAATCATTCCTCGCTTTAGTCTGTTTCTAATCTGAAGGATGTTTGGAAAACAAGCTTCGTAAGCTTCATCAGTCGACACATCCACTCGATTC
>KZ061791.1:189211-200899 GCA_002091835.1 Anopheles maculatus
CCAATCGCGGGAGGTGAAAAAAAAACCACCGATGCACCAGAATCCGGTGTTGGTGACAGTCTGTGCGATTGAACAACGAGAGAAAACTGTTTACCAGCAGCGCCATTTTACCATGATCCTTTTTTGTTTTTGCTGCTTCGCATGCAAACACGTTGAGTTCGGATATTCATTATACAGTGCGCAAGTTCACCGTTGATCGACCATGTTAGACGACGGACCTCGGGGAGTGGTGCTGGTGGCTTTCCAAGAAAAGCACCTCACCCTCGTTGCAGCTCTGTTGGCTCATTTTGAATAATTATACCTTTCGGGATCTTGATTGCATTTTTATCGTCCGCGAAGTCGTGCTGTTGCATAAAGACCGGGCACTGGTGCGCGCACTTGAAGAATGTGCAATAAAATGTGGACCCATTATTATTCCGCTTTCAATCATTTGATGACTGTTGGTGCATAAAGCTCATCATCCACAGCAACATGGAGCTTATCGGTGAGGGGATTCATTTTGTGGAACGGCAATCGAGTACAAGGTTGTGCTGAAAAACAACAAAATAATAAATTATTATGCATTCGTAACGCCTGAAAGTATGCAATCATTACTCGCTTTAGTCTGTTTCTAGTCTGAAGGTTGTTTGGAAAACAAGCTTCGTAAGCTTCATCAGTCGACACATCCACTCGATTCTACGTCGAAGTGCAGTCGAGTGCAAGGAATTTGTGGTTACTAAACGGGTATTAACTCTGACAAATCAACAAGTAACATTCAAACATTCGTTCAATGATTCGAATATTTCGTGTATGCTTCTCTCTGCCTGGGAACTTCGAGGGAAGACTCCATTTAATAACATATTGCAGTTGCTGCGTTCGGTGTAGTACATACATATCTCTCTAGCTTTCCAACCCCCAACCCCCCACGCTTGCGTCTCGTTTCGCAGATAATGGCGACGGAGGTCAGCAGTCGGGGAGCTTCTACGAGTCGCTGGAAGAGTTAAACTACGCACTAAAAACGCTCATAATATCGGACTCGTTCCAAGCGCAACGAAACATCCGGAATGCAACCTCTACCAGTACCGCAGGCATCACCGTGACGAACCCAGCGACCGATGGGTCAGTTTCGCTAACCGGAACGCTGGAATGTACGGTCCCGCTTGGTGCATCGTTTGAAGCGGATCCACCGCAGAGACACCGGCAGGACAGTGGTGCGCGGGTTGGTGAAAATCTGAGAACACAGGAATTCGTCGCACCCAGCCAACAGAGCGCGACGAGGGTCAGCAGAACGTGCACCAGCAGGAGGCTGTGGAAGAGGATGATGATCTAATTAAGCAGAGGAAACTAAGCGATTGGTATTACATCAAGACCGCTCCTTCCAAGAAACCGTCCAGTCCATTCGAGCGTCGCCGAGCGAACGGAAGCCGGCTAGCGCATGAGGCAGCGAGGCGTACCGGACGGTTTCCACCGACGCTGACGCCTCGCGCCTCAAATCCGGACATTGCCGGCGATGAGCGATTGCTGATGAAAGCGACCGCTGCTGACAGTAAGCATCCACTCGCGCAAGGGCTCATCTCACGGCCGTTCCAGGGGGATGGTGGCGATCGTAAATATCCCTCACCCGTTCCAAGGCCACGTCGATTACCTCCGACGATGGTGGGTGTGGATACGCGGGAACAGCAGCACAGCTGGGATCAGGAGGCACGTTGGCATCGGCATCCGGGTGCGGTCACTAAATCCGCTTCTTCGTCCAGTGTGAATCTTGGCCTCCGCGGTCATATGCAATCGGCGGGAAGTGGTGGTACACGCGGAGCACGACTCCACTCAAACTCGGACCTGCAGCAAGCCGGAACGCGTAAAGCTATTGCTCCAGCACTGCTCCAGGATGACTCGCTTGGCAGTCTCGACGATAGTTCCTCGCTAGCTGTGCTTGGTGCGTCGTTTGAACCGTCGGACGATCGGGACCGATTTTCGCCCTATTTTCGACGACGCAATCCCCAACAGCTCGTACCTCAATGGTTTCCACCGCCACCACCACCGCCTTACCACTATCCGCATCAGTCCGGACTGCATCAGGAGCAGCGGAATATTTATGAAAACTACCCACCAACGGCGACCAATCAGTACGTGAACGATGACGAAGCAAAAGTTGAGCCGCTGTCACCAACGCCAACGGCACGGATACGTACCACGAATGCTCACCCGAGCGGGACACACTCCAACCGACCCGTACCCACTCTGTACGGCATCGAGGAGAACGAAGTGTTCCAGTACAAAGTGCCGCACGCTGCGCCGGACAGCGCCAGTGACAAGCGACCACTGCCGAGACCCCCGATTGACTCGGACGATGAGTTCGATCAAGGACAGTGCGGGATGCAGTCGGAGAAAAAGAGCTCCTTGTCGCGGGTAAGTACGCAACGTCCAATAACGCCAATCACTTCTTTTTTTTCCTGGACGCTCCGGACGTTTTCTTCGCCATACTACAAACAAATTGAAATGAAAGCGATTCGGCAAATGAGGGTTTCCAAAGTAAATGGTGGACGGATGGAGTGAGTACCGTAGTAGTATCAATCCCGAGGGTCCTTGCTGTTTTGTTGAGGAATGAATGAAAAGCGCAGAAGACGCAACAAAAAAACAGCTCCAAACTGTAAACGAGGAGCAAATGGGAAGCAAAGGCACGATTCGATATAGTAGAAGATATGCGATTCGAATGGTATGGCGTTCGGTTCGTCTTTCAGGAGGCCCGGGTTGACCGGGACCAGTGCTAAAGCAACAGCTGCGGTGCTGGAGTTCTAGATAGACCTTTGACTTTTGCCTCACATCGTACTGTTGGTTGTGTGCTTTCTCATTTGCTGACTGGAGAAGAGCACGGCGAAAGCAAACCACGTGCACGGCGGGATGGTCTATTTGGACGTGTTTGGAAGGATGGTTGGGTCGTCCAAACCACCAAAACCGCACCGAACGAGCATATTGGACCGAACACCAACTAGCACCGCTGTAGAGCAGGTACGACGGCACATGGCACGATGTCTATTGCTTGCCCGGCATGATATCTTTCCGGCAACGGCTACAGGCAAAGTGATACGCTTGAATCGGCCAAGCGATATGCCGTTTCGAATTAAAAGAAAGAGTCCCCGAGGAACGTTTTGTGGCGGCCGGTTTCAAGGTTCAAGGGTGTGAAACTGAGCTTCGAGCCTGGCCTGGTGAAATGTGTGAGTTTTGCTTCGCTTTTCTTTGCCCTTCAACGGCGCTCAGCGTAGCGTTCGTGCCATTGCGTTGGCTTGCGAACGGTTTCGGGGAAATTTTGCGGTGAAATGTGGCACTAGGGCTACATCATCGTTCGCTGTTGAAATCTGTTGCCGTGACGTTTTGCTAAATTTTAGATAAGAATGTGTCACCGTGTTACAGTAGGATGTTGGTGTTGGAAATTAGAACAGATTGATTTGTATTTGTGATTTGTATGGTGTTTCATACTTTTATCATATTTAACTTACAAGTGGAACATATTATTCGAAAGCTTTTTGAGTATTCTAGAGCTTTCTAGAGGGCTGGAAAGGGTGGTCTGGTAGCTGAAGTAGTGGTGGTGCCGTTGTTCCCACTACAGGACAGGGATCGATACGATTGTCTCTTCGTATGCAGGATTGACGATTCAGGTACGGCTAAAAACCAGGTTATAAAAAACTGTTAATAGTAGACCTTGCAAGGTTAAGAATAACAATAAAATCTATAAAAATAAGTACGTTAAGAATAAAATTAAAATATTTTCTTTTTATCACCAAGAATACATACTTGCTTTGGTAAAAATTGTGCATATGACGAATTTTTATACACAAAATAATCATTCTAATGGAGACGCCTGGTGTTTGTTGCTCATTACTTTGCAACGGTGTAATACCTTTTCATATTATCATTCTTGGTAAATTGTTAACGTAAAAATATTAATTTTTTATTTTTATATACATATGTATTGTAACATGCAGCCATGGACCGAGTTTCCTGGAAACGGATTGGACACCAGGCCATGTCTATTAGACGTGCTCCCTAGGAGCAGGCCACGAAAGAAGAAGATGTATTGTAACGTGCGACCGTTAGCAAACCACTGTGCTTATCTGATCACCTGTAAATTGTCATTTATTTATGACCAGTGTGACAACCAGTGTGCGGCTGTCACTTCAATAAAGCACATTCTTCTGTCGATCTTCAGTACGATCACACGTGAAACTGCTGCCTTCCGTCTTATGTTTTATTAAAACCTCAGTGCTTCCGTTGTGTTACTTTTGCTTCAGTCATCACTTTTAAAATCCTTCTGTATAATAAATACCCAGCGGTAGGTTATTACAATATATTTAAAATTATTGAATAATTCTCGGAAAATCATCAACTATTTTCCCAACTGTATTCGTTAGAATTTTGCCATATTTAATTCTGTACTTGATTTGTTGTTCTCATTTTTCTGGGAGTAATTCCGAAAATTGTACCTCATACGGATTAATGGTTTCCACAACAGTTGTCGCTTTGTACTTGCCTGACCTAAGCCCTAACTTATTGATTGAACCTGGTATTGAGTATATGTATTTGTTGATTGAATTCTTTGAAAGCAATAACAATTAATCACAGGTTCAATATTACATTGAATTAAAGAATAACAGGAAATACAACTGCTGTCCGGCACCATCAATCTGGCATGATTGACAGTTGCGTTGTCAGAATTGAGCACAGTGTTTGTCGGTTCATTATATTTATCGTTACCAGTGTACTGGAAAAGTGCTCCAGATTGATAAACATGCAATCGATAGAAAAATAATGAACTATAACATTGACTGGTAAAAGTGATCAAAAATGTGTTGCTAGAATTATGACTTATTAGTGGTTATTATTGGAGATCTTTCTACGCTTAACTTCGGACAAATCGAATAATTTATTTCTATTCCTAATTCTTCGTAGAAGCAAGAAAATGTTGGGACATTTATTCTCTTTTATAATTAAAAGCAATGAGTTATAATCCTTTCTCAAAAACATTGCGAAAAACTTCGTAGGAAATAAAAATGTCAGCTTATAAAGAAGTTGAATTTAAACTTTAAAAAACCATGGTAACGTGTGGCATGCTTTATCTCCGCCACGTCCATCTGTCCAGGCTTTCAAATAAAGCGCCTGTCGTTTTTTTCTATCTCCCCTTAACGACTATTGACTGAACAGCACTCGTGGAACACTCGGAAAGCATGTTGCACGGTGCGCAATATTATTGTCATGCGTCACCCTCGCGGGAGGGGGGAACAGCGGCTATTTTAAAATTTAATTCTAATTGCATCAAGCCGCCCTCAGCTCTCAGTGTTACGCCGAGTGTGTGCCCGAGCCGGCCGGCGTTACGGGTATCGCGCGCATTTGATGAACTCTTCTCCGGGTGCTCGTCGCGCCCATAATCGTTAAGAAAGCAGATACCATCGTAAAAGAATTTACGAGCACAAATTGTGCAAGATTGTAAGGGCGCACTCAGCCCATCCGCTGTAGCTTTACGATGATGGTTAATGATTTTTGGTTGGCGTTGGGTTTGGGTGTTGGCTGTTTTATGTGGGTCATGTTTTACACCGCCGGTTGACGATTATTATGGAGATACAGTTTGGGAGGTGGGGATGGTGAGAGATAATTAGAAGGCTGTTGTATTGTATTTTTATCAGAACAGAATAACTAACAAAAGCACATAATTCATAATGGAGCGTTCTGGGAAACTCGCGGGAAGAAGCGTTTAATTCGTTGGCGCTGAAGAAGGTCTACTGCTCTATCAAGTACTTTGTTTATAGGAACAAAAAACCCATTAAGGTTTTTTGCTGTACTATATATATTTATTCTTATTTCATTATAATTCTATCAAACAAACAGTACGAAAATATTAATCTGTTTTTTGAATGTTCAAGCTTTCTTTTTAAATGTTTCAACAGAACCTGAAACTCCTTTATGTTCGCAATAAAAATAGAAAAGTTTAGTAAGCGATTACCTCAAGATCGCTATTTATACAACCAACCTGCTTTCTGGCTTTCAGCAATTTATTCCTGCAGCGTGAAAAGTTTCTACAGCATGTATCGCTTCGCGCAGAAATCATCGCTCTTCAGCAAAAGAAGAAACATCGGCCACTATCAAAACACCACTTTTGATGAGTTAAAGTTCTTCCTGCACCGGTTCCCGAACGGTACGCGAACCCTGTTTTGCTTGATGTTTCTTTATTTAACACTAACTTTGCACCAGAATTCTGCCATTCACCCCATTCACCGTCGGTCCGTTCTGCAGCCGTGCGCTGCAAGTGCGTCGAGTATTGAAACTAATTTAACTCTACTCGCTCGCTGATTATGCACCGTCGTCTTGTTTCAGCGTTACAATGTAATGCTGGCACCCGATGCTGCTTCACCGCCGCCACACGAAAACCCAACCGAGCGAAAACTTTTCCCTCCGAAAGTCATTAAACTTAAGTCGAAGGTGTTGCTCCTTTCCTTGGCTTATTTGTACGCGTGGCGGATTTTGTAGGGCGTCAGGTGGGCGAATGGCTTCACCAGAGTACGGGCAACTGCAAGCGCGTTAAGGTGTTTGCATTTACGCTGATTTATTTGCACTTGACACCGTTTGAAGTTGTGTCCGGGGAGAGGGATATCCACTCTCCCGGGCGAGCAGAGGAAAATTGCTCAAGACGAATCCGTCCTTTGTAACCGTTTTCTTTTACTCTTTCTCGCCCTGGTTCTTTCAATCGGTCAATCTTACTCACTCGTGAACATTTAGGACAGCACGTCGAGCACGTCCGCTGTTTTTGGATCGGTTTTAATTATAAGGGTTTTTATTAAAATTTTCATTTCCACCCAACACTGTCAAGGATATTCATTCTCCTTATAGAAGGTGTTGCTTGTAGCACGTCGGTAGCAATAGCAATTTTTTGTTTTGCTTGGAAAAGCTTCGCTCCTGAAATCCAGCGTAGACAGAAAAAGGAGATGAAAATAATCGTAGACTGATACCTACAGGTTCCCTTGACAGCATCACGCACAACAAAGATCACTTTAGACGTGGTTGGTGTTTGTATTAAGTATCCTGCACTTGTAATTTCCTTTCGATGCTCAACAACACTGGCCTTAGTTTTGCACCCAGCAGGCTTTAATGATATTAGTACTAGCTCAACTTTTACTCTTACTGTGGCATAATTTTAATATCTCTCGTGGTGGAAATTTGAAAACAGCTCGAAAACATTATGCTTCAACTACGTGAGGGACCCATTGACTTGACCTTTCCTACTGCAGCAAGAAAACATTTGTGCCAGAGAGCATGTGGTGGCAATTTAATTAAGCAACATCGGGCACTACGGTGCAAGACAATTGAAAGAAAACCCACTGGATGTCTTTTCCTGTGACCGCTTTCTTTGGGAGCGAAACTCATGACTGTTTTCCATATGGCCACAGGCAAACAGAGGCACAGTTTAGACAAGATGTTGTTTCTATCATCATAAAAGCAGAAGCAGCAGCAGCAGTAACCCTCGACAACTGGGCAAGATTTCCAATCACGAAGTGAGGATCGGAAATTGAAGCTTTTTTCCACCCTTCCGTTTTGCGCCTCTTGCTTGGATTACGGTTTTCCCCCGGCAGTACAGTAAGCGGGGGCAATGGGCAGATTAACAAAGTTTTAAATCGATTATTCCACTAGCTTGACACCTTGGCGCACGGTGAACACGATTGGTGGTCTTTGTCTTTCGGGCAAAGGTTGTCTCGTTGAAAGTTCAGCATCCTTGCCACCGTTCAAAGCTGTGCCAGTGTGCCCCAGTTTTTGGGTGTAATTTCGTTCGTACGCGCGCGTAGCTTGTTTCGCGTACTGCAAAACCCATCGACATTTCGTTGGAAAGTGTAATTGAATTTATGATTTTCCTGCCATGGTCGAGGTAGCATCGTTCGTGGAAGAAGCGTAAGGCGATGCTCGGGAATCTGGTAAATGAATTTAGAATGCTTTAGTTAAGGGTACAGGAGTAAATACACCTATCGAAATAGCACTAATTTGATATTAGACTGATGGATAAAAACTACGGACGTTGGTGTTTTGTTTTATCGGAAAAGCTATTTACGTGTTTTGGGGATGTCTATATCACTGAAATGAGGATCAGTTTTGGTGTTTTTTTTTTAAATCAATTTTTCCTTGAAAAGGAAAAGAAGGAACAGCAGCATAGAGTTATGCAAATGACAGACATTGGGTGCTGGGGTGAACGATAATGAGTTTGAATTGTGGGAAATGGAAAAGAATTTCGATTCTTCTTCTTCTCTGGCACTACAACCTCTGTAGGTCTTGGCCTGCTAGCAATTGCTAGCTCTCTGTGACTTAGTTATACCCGTAGCTGGATAGTCAGTCCTGCGTACGGGGAGGCGGTCCGCCGGGATTCGAACCCCGGTCCTGCCGTGTGAAGACCGGCGCCGCTATCGGATACACCACCGGGCCGCCCCAACATGGGCCCCTCTACATGGAGAAATTCTACGGAAGCTCTTCAAAATGGTATAAGCAAAACAGATGCCAATTATGCTGATTAGTTTTGCAACATGTGCCTGTCCGATTCAATTAGGACTGATTTAGGATTTTTTAAGACTGTAACTAATGCTGTTTTGACAAAGTTTTCCAAAGAAAATTTTTGTTTATGTTCAATAATACATACATCGTAAAACATTATGTTGGATGTCACTAATTTCGTAGTCGTGTCGAGTTTTGTGGAGATATCTGTGGAGACACGGAATATCAGACAATAAACTAACAACCGCCCCCTCGTACGCAGGACTGACTATCCAGCTACGGGTAATACCAAGTCACAGAAAGCTAGAAATAGGCCGCCAAGACCCACTGTGTTTGTAGAGCCAGAGAAGAAGTAAAAACTGGACGTGCAGACCTGGACTTATGCACACTGTAACAAATGTAAAATGTCCTGTTTGACTCCCATGTCCTGTTTGACTTGCAAAAAATGCCATCATCTCGAATTGTCCATTATTCGAAATATTCAATCAATGTGATGTTTTTTTTTATGTAGCTTTTACATACAGACACCGGATGATGGAAGAAAATATTTGATGGTTTTGTATATCGTACTCCAAAAACGTGTCACTTATTATTGTTGATTAGGCACAGGGCTATTTACGCTATTTTCTTATTAGTAACTGATCCCTAATCGCGCCTAGATATATGTTTTCTCACGGTGCATTAACTGTATAATGCGAGAAACAGCATAATTTTAGACTGCTGTTTTCACCGGTGTTCCGTTCCTTGCAAATTTTTAAAGCCTTTTCCATCTGCTGGGTATTCTTAGACTTATGGTCAGTCTTTCAATAATAATTTGTAGGTATCTGTTAACATCTGCTCTCTTTCCCATCATTGTACCTGTTGCTTCAATCCCCAGTGTTGTACAAAAAGTTCTATTTTTTATTAACTGAATCTAACGACGTTTGTAATGCGCGTTCACCTTGTAACGATCGATTTGCTTATGAAAAACTGTGCTTTTTGCTAGCCATTGAACGAGGTTCTAGCTGCGTTTATACATCAGGGGAGACTTCTCATTGTTTATATCTAACAACTAGAATAGACTCAGTTTTATTGATATTATTATCTTTCTTTCACCAATACCTGTGCTTAGTTATCACTACAACTGGTTCACATAAGTCGCCTTTGAGATATGCAAGTAAAAACAAGATTGAAGTAAGCGTTACTTTCGATAAATGCCGAATTTTACCAACATGCACTGAACAAATTCTTTTCTTTCTGCTTATAATTTTATCATAAAGCGTATGTCATGTCAACAAAGGTACTAATATGTAGTTGATACTGAATTATAATAATAATAATAATAATAATAAGACACTGAATTATCACATTATTTATCAAAAACTTCTTTCCTTATGCGAAGTACACTGTTCCCCACTGTGTTCAGTGTAACAAAACTGTGTTGTGACCGTTTAATGACTGAAATGCTACAAAGTGTTAAATAAAATAGCAGCACCAAATAGTCTTCAAATTAAGTCAAATTGAGCCACAAACTTATTAAATAATGAAGTATGATTGTTGACAAAGTTGAATCCGATTGGAATCTTCAAAATGAAACCGTTTCTCTGCTATGTATTGGTTTTTGTAACAGTGAAAAGCAACAGTCTTTCAATTTATTTGCTAAGCTAATAGAATTGCCTATCTTCAGGCTCTCTATTAAAAATATTGCATACTTTCAGGCTTACTTTCTTGTATTGTTCATCGTTCCTAATTTGTCGGCATCTTCCACGAATCAGAGGCATTAAAAAGCGTAGTAGCGAATTTTATTTCATTACTCACAGATGAATCGCATTCTCCAATCACAGCATCTTACTTATTTTTCCGTACTTGAAACATTACTGCTGTTCGATGAAAAAAAAAACAATTTATGAGAAAACTTTTCTCCAATCAACGAAATTTACGACGAAAATAAAAAAATGCACCCATTCTATCGCCTTAATCCGTCAGAAGACATCACAAGACGGGTACCAACCGTTTCCTTCGTCCCGTTTCTCCTACTGGCTTGTATTGGAAAGTCATTGTTACGATTTTGCTGCCCCGAGTTTGTTTATTTAGGCGTATCCGCATTGTGGAGTAAAATTAAAAGGACACAATCGGCGGGATTACATGGGTACTGTTGGTGGCAAAGTGTGTACCGCACCCGCAAAAGGGACACCGTAAGCATGACAAATGTAGACGGGCGCGCATGGGTGGATACAAATTTGCTATCATTACTCAGCGGAAAGTTTGTGGTGCTGACCTTACGAACAGTTTTGGGCATCGCTTTTCGCTACCCCATTTTGTTCGAGTTAGTGTATCGATTGGATGGTTTGGTGATCGTTATACTACTGGTCTATCTATTGCCATACCTATCGGCCAACTATTGTTGAGCAATCAACAGGTGTACACTCACGCACTCGCGGTCTGACACGGTCTACCACAAGCTGCCAATCATCATCAATCACAGTGTAAGTGTTTCGTTTGTGAAATAAAATTGAAACACAAGCGACCGGGACCACTCTGGACACTGCGCTGGTAGCTGGTAATGCACAGCTTAACTCCTGCGTGGAACTCCAACCGGTCGATGTGGATCGATTTCACAACCGAACCCGAAACCCGGTAATGGAGGAAATTAATGCAATCAACAGTTTCGACACGTTCGCAAATTTCGCATCGCTTCGTCTATCCATTGCCATTACGGTTCGGTCGGTCAATGTGCCGGAATTTGGAATAGCAGCATTCCATTCCCGAGTAGCTCCGTAACTTCGATGGCGCAATTTTTAATGGCGATCCGGTGCGGGTGTTGTGCATGCACCAGGTAGATTGGGAAAGCAATCGGAAAAGTGTAAAATTGATCCAACGGAAAAGTTAACGTCCGTGTGAGTGTTTTTTTTTTGTTGGTTCCGTTGCACCATTTGTGAAAAGTCAATACAACATTTTGCGAAAGTTTTCTTCCACCGAATCTTCTTTCACACGAAAGTGCATAAAAAATGTATGTACTTTTCGTAAGAAAGAAAGTGCCTTTTTTTCTGGCGTTGTAATATTTAATCGCATTTTTATTTCACTTTCTCAAAACTTTGCAATACGTTAGTTTATTTTTGTGTAAATTTTTTCAAAGAAAAGTGAGATAAGTGGACGAATAAGCAACCCATCTGATTGCATTTGATTATGTAAAATGAAGCTTAACTTATC
>KZ061791.1:203338-283109 GCA_002091835.1 Anopheles maculatus
TCTTAAACACCTCCGACATCGTTACAAAACGCAAACACTGAATGTATTTAAAACAGGTCTTTACTCACTAGAAGTAACTCACGGGCGTCCCGTAACAAGCACAGATGTTCTCTGGAATTGCAAAAGTGAAAACGCTTCTGTGCTCACCCTGAACACGCTCGGAGAAATAAAAGCGAACCCGCCGAAGCCCAATCGCAGCCCAATCGGCCCGATTATAAAACATCACTGCCAAAAGTCAAGCCCCACTCAGTATCGCGTTGTCTGTGGTTCGGTAAGGGTGCGTCCGGTTTGGTTCCGTCTACGGGTGAAACCGACCTTCCAGTGTATCGGCTTCCAGGTGTGTTTCTGTGACTCCGCTATCCTTGGGCGTATGCGTTTGCATCTGCGACGTTGTGCTGAGTGGCACCCGAGTGCTCGCGTTGTCTGTGGTTCGGTAAGGGTGCGTCCGGTTCGGTTCCGTCTACGGGTGAAACCGACCTTCCAGTGTATCGGCTTCCAGGTGTTTTTCTGTGACTGCGTTATCCTTGGGCGTATGCGTTTGCATCTGCGACGTTGTGCTGAGTGGCACCCGAGTGCCGGGATGAGTGCTATGGGATGCTGTACCGAGCTGGTTCACTCACTCACAATGTGAAAAAAGTGTGTGAAAAGAGCGAGCTTATGCAGCGTGAGCGTGAGAATGGGGCGTAAATGAAAGTGAGAATGATTCGGTGAACACTTTCTCCCTTCTGCCTCGGAAGGCAACGGTTGCTTTGTATTGCCGAATTAAAACACACCAGCGACTTGTTGTGAGTTGTGATTTGACAGAAAGCTACTCTGGTACGCACACACGAAGAGTGCTTTTGCACAAGGTGTTTGTTCGTGTGGTAGTGTTTGCTGACGCTAGCTATCTGTTAGGCGTCTGCTCACGGGAAGGAGTGTCACAGTGCTATCAACGTTCACTCTCATTTAGGGCTCGGCACTAGGGGACGTTTGTTGTTGTTGTAGCAGTTGCTGGTGAGATAATGTGTGTTTTGCATTCGTTCGGATCGGAGCAGACAGGCGCTCACGTCAGCCACGGCACTCCAGCATCCCGGTATGCTGGTGACTACAGCCCACTGGCTACAATCAGTGTCTCGCTGAACTCGTGGCTTTCAAGTTTGAGTGTTCGCTGTGTCGCACGTAGACACTGAAGGAAACAAGGAGAAAAAAACAGCAAACACAACTCTTATCACTCGGCCGGTTTTTGGTGCGGTTTCATATGGTACGGTTCCATCCCGGATAAGGCGGTGTTCAATTTTTGTATGTGATAATACATGTCCGGTGGATATAGTTTTACATTTGTGGCTCACGGTGATTTATTTAGCAAAACCGATGGTTGTGTAACGTTAATATGATTAAAATGCTAACAGCTTGTGCGTAGTGTGCGGCAGGAAGACAAAACAAAATCTTGTAATGCAGACAATCGAATAGATAAAGGATGATCGAGCATAATAAAGTGTACGAATGGTAGTGGAAGCTGTGATTGAAAGTGACGCATGCAAGATACAACAACAAAAAAGCCATTAATCAAAAATCGTAATCGTAAAGTGTGCCTCCCAAGTGGAAAAAAGTGGGCGAGCAAAAAAGAAAGAGAGAGGGAGAGAAAAAAAAGAAAAGTTTCTACAAGTGCTGTTAAGTGATTTCATACTAATGGATTTGCGTGGAACCGAATGAATGCTGGATGCGTAAAAGTTAAATTGCCTCTCACTGAAGGGCATTGATCAGAAAATTAGAAAAAGTTTAATTTTCTTGTTTAGTTAAATAGAGGTTTTTTTATACCAAAGGGCATTTCGTAAAGCTCTTTGAAATTGTTTTTGGACACCAGATATTATATTTTTTGTTCACGAAATCACACTCATAGCAATGCGCTGAAAGTACACGTATAATATAAAGGATTACAATGATAATTCGATAAATCATGATTTAAGCCAGAATCGATCGGTCGTTTCGACACAACGGAATGAATAATTAATGCAACTAACAACCACTGCACGTAAAATGGTTTGAAGATTTTTCATCCTACCACACGCACGCAACGTTTTCGGTGGGGAACAATTTTAATTAGTGTTAAATCCATCATTACATCAAATGGCACCCGCTGGGTTTGCTGGAAATGTGCAGTAAAGCAAAACTCGGGCCACCATTTTGAAGATATCCTTCCGATTTGTGTGCATTCATCGATTGCTTCGTAACGCTTGGGATGCACGTTGGCCGTAACCAAGCGTTTACGGGTCGATGCATTTTGGGGAAACTCCAATTATCATATCCAGGGTTCGGGTTTCACTCGCTCGAGTTTCAAACATACAGGTACGCTCGTTGCTGTGGGTACAGCGTTACGAGACGTCCTATTTATAAGTGCTCCCATATTGTAAGGGCTTTGGTAGGTAGTGGTTTGAAAGCCTTTGCTGATTGCATGTTGCATGTTTTGGATGTAACACTTCCTGGAAGGGTAGCAAGAAACTGGGGTGCTCTAGCTTCCTTACATGTGAAGCTTCTAGAGCACAAATTATTTTTGTGAAACGTCCTTAGTTTGGGGTTTGTACCATGCAAGCATGAACCTGACATGTTTCGTTTACATCTCTGTAGGTAATAATAATGCTCTATATCCGGCATGCTAAGCTTTTAATGAAATCGGTATTCTAATGGAGACGCCTGGTGCTTCAATTTGGGCATCAAATGGAGACGCCTGGTTGTTGTAAAGGTTTTTTTTTTCGTTTCGAATTGTGGACCTCTTATAATATTTTACAGCTCCTACCCATGCAGTACGGCAAAGCACCATCATGCAATCATGTAAACAACATGTTATAGATTTGTTCATTCGTAACCACATAAAAGGGGCGTGTAACACGGCCCGGTACACACTCGAGCCGACCACAAACATTGTTAATGGATTACAGCAACCTTTTAGTTGAGGATTCGGGTGATTTTCTTTTTCCATGGCGTTCCGTCCCTATAGACTCGTTAAAATGAATCACTAGAAGCGCAATAAAACTTCATAATTCCTTCATCCGGTGGTAAAGTGTGGGCAACAAACTTTTTTCCAGGCAGACCCGTAGTTTAGTTGGGTTTTGAGTGTTTTGATTGTGTACCTGTTGACTGCCCCGAGGGTTACCGTTTGCGAAAGCGACCATTTTAAGCTTCGCTTTGTAGGTATAGCAGTTAAGTGGAAGACTTAAATAAGTTCGTGCGATATGTTTTACCTGTTTTAAGAGCTAAGTTGAGCGTTTGGAGTAAATGGATCTTTCGAGTGCTGTGTTTCCACCGGTTTTTTGTTGTTATTTTTGAACATGGCAAATGCTGATTGTTTTCCGCTTTTTAATGAGTGGTTTGACTTCTCACAGTTGTGGATATATGCCGTACAGTGCTGCTCGTGCTTGCTAATTTGATAATTTGCCAATTGTGATTGTTTGTTGCAATTGAACGATTCAAGGTTATATTAGCAGAACGGTGCCTTTTAGTTTGATTGCGAAACTCTAGAGCAGAGTTCATGTGTTACGTATAATGTGTTATGTATAATGTTCAAGTGCGATTAGTTTGAAATTTATTCGTTGAATTGCTTTGCAAAATCCTGTGCATGATTGAGTTTAAGTATAACGTTTTTTTGTAAATTTATTTTACAGCAGAATCTTTCAGCTTTTCATTTTAATTTACAGTATTAAAAAACTTTAAAAATAAATAAAAACAACACGAATGGAGAAGCCTGGTGCTTCAATGTTGATATTAAATAGAGACGCCTGGTGCTTCAATTTTGAGATTAAATGGAGACGCCTGGTGATTGTAATGATTTTCTGTTTTTTTTTTAATTTTATATAAACATCATCCACTTATCATGTTTTAACAGGTACGGATGATCAATTTAACGTTCCTTAGAAGAATCAAAAGACGGACCCAAACGTAATAAAAACGAAAATCCAAAGCTAAATAAATGAGCAAAAGTCAACAGCGAGAGTGTTATAAACACACCAAAAGCCATGACGACAAAGTGTGATGGCTGTGAAAGATGAATGGAAGTAACGTTTGTCACCGTATCTCTATCCGGCTAATATGCAGCCAATCAACGCAACCATCGGTTTGGAAACGATGCTTTCGTTGTTTCGTTCGGTGTGTTTGTCTGCTAATATCCGCGTGACAAATTTCATCCTTAACTCGTACGAAAAATGCTCCTCACGGAAGTACATCAATCAAGATCAAAGCTTTCACAGTGGAAACCACACCAACGTACAGATACACCTAGAATGGCTAATGTTTAGGGGCAGTGAGTTTTACAATAAAATGCACAAAATGTTTTCCATGCGGTGCTTATCGATTTGAGCATACTTAGTCGTAGAACCTAGAAGAAGGTGCGAGAAAAAAATATATACATGAAAAAGCGAACATCAAAGGTACAATTTCCAGGGAAGCGATTAATAAATGCAGACTGCAAAAGCCCACGGGAAAGTTATCCCGGATGGGAAGCGTTGGGAAAGCGCCGGTGCCAAGTACGTATCATAAATCGTACCTGTGCTCGGGGCTTAATTTCGTACCCATTACCATGAAAGTCAAATGAAGTGGTCGTACATTAGGTCGGTGTTTAACACAAAATTAATACGACACATCAGACTACGCGCGCACCGGCCGTACTCAACACCGTACAACTCGCTTTAACTTATACTCCCAACGTTGTCACTTTCAAAACCCGGTGCCATTTTATTAATTTGTCAACGTTTCCAGCCATCTTGCCAGCGCTTTCGTATCTCGCGAAAAAAAATGACTACCATGAGCACAACACGAGCCAGATTCGAGCGGTAAAACATCAGGCGCGACAAAAAATAAGCCCGTACCATAATAGATTAGACCATGAATAGACGACGGCTGTTGTGTGTGTGCAGATTAAATTAAATTCCCAACGCCACGAAAGCGAAATATGATGAGCAGTGTGGATGAACCACGTTCTCCGCGGGTGCGCACGGTCGTCACGTTCGTCCGTGTGTACAGCTCGGTGTTGCATCTTTCCAATCTACGGTAGGTGATGCTAACGACAACCAAAAAACTGTTCAGTTTCAGTACTCTCAGGCGAGCCATTTTTTTTTCTGTGAAGCGGAAAAGTTGCTATTTTCCGCTGCAAAAGTGATTTCACTTGGCGGCAGCGCACCAAGCAGGAAGACTAATTTGGAACGTTGAAACAAGAGCGCACTAAGCGAAACATTGCAGTGGCTATAACCATTGTGCCAAACTTATTATCGATTGTAGTAAATCATGCAGTTGGTGGTGGAAAAGAAACGAACACATACATACACACAAAGCAGCTATCATTTATAAAGCTAGACAAATCGACTCGATCGCACCGAAGCCGACACTGCCGACATACTCATTTCTCGCTTGACGAAACTTTCCGAGACGGAGATAGAAATTGGGGACCTGGGTTTCGAGATGCTGCCTAACCTCGCCCGCAGCTGCGTGGTAACATTTTATGCAAATATGTGCTTATTAAACGTATGAGCAACAGTGTTTCGCACGTCGTTTCGTGTGCGGTATGTTTCGACGATGTTTTTTTGCTCTCTGTCTTTCTCTTTGTGCCAACAACGTTTTGGGGAAAATGAACCACCCTTAATGGTGGCAGGTTTTCTTTCCCGGAGCACTCATGCTAGATTCCGCTGCATATAAACCATTCCACCGGAAAACCCCGAAAGCAACTGCCGTGTGTTGAAGCCATGGAACACTATCGTACAGGCCGGGTTTTTAAAGCGCTTGGTGCAAAGCTTTGTGGTTGCCGGTGGTGAAAATGGGATTTTGTGTGAAAATATGCTTCGTTTTGCTGTTGCTTCTTGTGCGTGTGTAGGGTGCTATGCAACTTTAGCCAGCAATGCCGGCATCGAGACGATAGGCATCGGTGGACGAGAGCTGAAGGAAAGTGTTAGCTTAAGATTAAAATGTTACCGCACTAAAGCGAAACAACCGGGTGTTAGAAAAAGAAAATTAGTTCATTTTAAAATAGATTATGTACCCTAAGCAGCAAAAAAACATCCACATCGTGTAGAAAGAGAAACAGTAATGTGAGGTTATGTTTTTAAAAGATTTAAGGAAGACCCAAAAGCTTAATATGAAACAAATAGCATTACCGTGTGGTTTTTGTAGAGGAGCTGTGATCGGTACCTGAAAATATCATCATCGGTTTAGTTTTTCAAGCAAAATGTGTTTAAATCGGATCAATTTTATGATTCAAATCGGGAAAAATGTGTTAATCCTCTTTTTAATACTAATACGGTTAGATGCAACTCACACTGAAGTAGCTTATAGGATTATCGATTGATCAGCTCTGGTTGGTCGCATTTACTGAAGTACCAATAACGTATGCATTAGAATAAAAGATTGTTTTTTTTTCAAGGTTTTCGTTCGGTGATTATGAGCCATAGTGACCCTTGCCGGTAATACAAAATATTACATAGTCATCAGTTGATTGGGATCAGCTATGTAGAAACAGTTAAGGAACTGCAATTGAAGATTTGGTTGTGATGCTAGGTTTATCCCTGGGTGCAGAATAAACTTTTTTTGTGGTGTAACTAACAGAATAAACGGTCGCCATGTAACAAAGAGATGATCACCATGTAACAAACAAGATAAACAGTCACCATGTAATAGTATAAGAACGGTCACGCAGATATGATGACATGCACTAGTGACATTGTTTGTGATATTTTAAAATAATTGAAGCACTGTAGTTCTGTTTTAATTAACACAACACTCTATTGATCACTTGGATGCACGAACAATCGAGACTGTTGAGCTGCTGTTGAGTAACGATCGTCCAGCAACACTTGCTGTCCGAACGAGACTGACATGTTGGACAGTGGTTTTTTAATTTATAACCTTTTTCAGGGACTGATCGTGAGAATAACTTAAAGGACATTTCCATTCTTGTACCTGATCCTTTTGTTTATCTTAATTCTGATTGGTCCAAAAGGTGGAAAACTCCTATTGCCATTTGATATAATTGTTTGCCCTAATTCTGATTGGTTGTTGACGATGGGTCGTGTAAGGTTTTAATTTTCTATCTAGACATTCCTTTGGATTTGATGGAGATTAAGCATGTGCGTGAATTATCATAATTCGACCATCATTGCACATGTTTCCTGGATTCTGACTCTTAGCAATACACGTGACTTAACTCGTCTGTGCACCTCAAATAGAACGTGTGACCTAAACGTGACTTAATCGGTGTGTGTTTATGATTTCGCAACATGACGTATTGTTGTATGTATGACTTGTGTTCAAATTAATGATGCAGTTCTAAATATTCTTACTTGCGTTCATGCATGTTTTAACTGTTCTAATAACTTTTATGCAATATTTAATGCTTTTATGCAATGTGCTAACGTAATTCTAAACGGTTTTCAATGCATTTTGGTATGCTATGCTACAGTGGAAAGCCGACACATTATCCTAGTGAAATTTGAATCTACTGGTCAAAGCATCCGTCCAAATAGTGAAGAGTCTCTTGTACAAGATGGAATTTTTTACACAAAACTCGTTTGCTATTCAAAAATGCAACATACGTCAATTAGGTTCGTAACGGTCACATATGGCATTTAATTCAATATTTAAGCGAAATGGGAACGATTTTCCTCTACGTCAAATAACCTCCTATTAGGGAGCTTTTTCGTCCAGATGTACAAGTTGATTGCGAAGAAATTGAGAGGTTAGAATTCAGTATTGTTTTGTGACAATCCGAATGTAGCAAAAATGCATCAGAAGCGGGTGAAAAGTTCTGTAACTTCATCATTTAAACCTTCTGGTTCATGAAAATTCATGAAAACAGAGGTTCTATCTAAATGATAAAGATAACCATCGACAAAATGATGATCATGGTTGAGATAAAGTCGATCATATAAAAATCATTAAAATTGAAAGGCTTGTGGCATTTGCGAAGTTTTTGACGATAAGCATGTCATCAATTGAAGAAGCATTGAACTGTTCTACCATGCTTCAAAACTCTACAATAACAAGGTAAACAAGCGCTTTTTTACCAACAAATCATTTTTTGTAAATCAGAAGTATTCTTTAAAATAACAAGGATATTTCACTAACATAACAGAAAAAGTTTAAAATTAGTAAAGGATAATCTCAAAAGGACTTACACTTCTGGCTTCCTTTCCTTGATTGTACCCACCTGGATAGTTTGGGTAATCTGTGCAACGTATCCAGGTTATATTGGCTATATTTATGGTAATCATAGCAAAAGTTCTGGTTCATTTTGTAAGGACAGACAAGGTAGAAGTTTAAAGTGTTGGTGAAAATTGCAGAACGTTTGATAAATGTAGCGATGCTTTGAATCCGAACATTCTCCTCGTCCTCGTCGCAATACTGTCTTTTCTCAAATTAAATTACGTCAAGGAAGCCAGACTCGTGAAGCTATAGAGCTATCTGTTTTAGTTTAATGTGCATTCTCATGTTTTAGGCTCATGTCATTAAATGATTTTGTTTTTAAAAGCTCCAGAAATTACCTTAATTAATTTTATTTCATAGGAAAACACCTGGGTCACACAATCAAGTATTTCATAATAAATGTTTTTTTTGAACTATTTTCTACTGTACACATTTCTAATCACAAAAAGCGACGGTTAAACAGAACTGTAGCGTAACCTTTTTGCTGGTTGTATTGACTCCACTAGTCAACCGAGATCTCTAATCACAAGAAAACATTGATTACTTGTTCCGAGAAGTCGGGTTTTAATAATCATGGTCAGTTATTTACGCTACTAGAATAATTATTAAGCCGCTCCGTACGTTCAATGTTCGCTGCTATTTCCATGTAAAATTCCTCGAAAAAGCATCGAGCGCACAGAGCAACTATGGGGAAAAGTGATTACATCTCTACTAACCTACTCACAGCGAGGTACAGATTTACACAATCACGCACATATACACACACACTCCATGCAAGAGTATACAACCAATCCATCGATGTATAAAACGGATACGCATCGTACGGAATTCATATATTCTGCCGGATGAATCTTTTTACGCTTCCGGTGCTACATACCGTTCATTGCAAGCGATCCACTTGCACAGCTTAACGGGTTCAGCTTGCCGTGAAAACCATTTCCTTGGTAGCACCACCGTTTTCGCACACGCGAAACATTCCCTGTTGCAATTGCGTCAACGGATTGCAAAACGTCCTTGCGCTTCCGAAGCTCAGCGCTCGTGTTCTATGTATCACACATCTCTGTATCGTTGCGGCGTACCGGCCGCAAAGCAAAACAAATACAATAGACAACGATTTCACAAACACACACACACACACAAATCTACCGTGCGTGCCCATCTCGGGATCGACATTCATCAAAAATTGATATTGCACACACAGTTTGTTTGCACTGTCGATGGTAGCGTGAAGAGATAGCGAAGGTGAAAACCGGGGTTCCATGAAGCAGACAAGAAGCTGCAGAAGGAGTTGCTTGTTTGAATTTCAATCGAACGAACCATTGCCGTCATTCTCCGTTGTTGGATGGTTTGGTGTAAATGTATGACCAATATCCGCGACAAAAAATACATCCAAGAAACCCTCGTACGCAACAACAATGAAACGGTTGGCAAACAATCGCAAATAAACTTCTGCCGGGGGTAGAAATTTTCCGCGAAACCAATTGTGCAAAGCTCGAGCATCCTTTATGATTTCCCTGCCCAGTGTTCTTGTCGTCTATCGTTTGCTTCAGCCATGCTTTTGGTGCAGATGATACATTGAATCGGTGTGGGGAACTATCGCACGCATTATCATATTGCTGTTGCGGTAAAAGTAGCGTAAAGTGTGTTATATTTTTACCACCGAATCGTTCCAATGTTTATCATGCAAAATATTAATTACTTCCCTACAAACGAAAACCTGAACGATGAGACAAATAGCAGAGCACTCATCACTCATTGTAAGGCCGAATTTGCAATGCCCTGCATCAAAGTTGCCAGCTATTTTTGGCGATCTACCCCATGGTACACGTGCTTAATAACGTTACGGGGGTTCGACAAAACAGATGGGCGTAGTTGGTGAAGTGGGCATCATTCTTAAAAAAAACCCCATATTTGCGACTGCGATTGTTATGCGTAGGTTGCTGCAGGAAAATAATACAGCTTCTCCGTTGGCTGACCCGGTTCGTGGAAAACTCGTTGCAAAAAGTTTGCTTTCGTTGCTTTTATTATCGTATGAAGGCGTGGTACGTGATTTTCCAATCATGATTTGTGGCTTCGAAAGCGTTGCGCGTATGAAACTGGAAGCGAAAAATGAAGCAATCGTACTCATATCTTTTGCAGCAATTTTCTCTATGGATACTTTATCCTTTATCAAAGTTTTTTTGCACACAGTGTGGCATAAAATTTGTAAAAAAAGGAAAACTGCAATTTAGAAATGAAATCAATAGTAACAAATTCAATTTATACTAACTAAAAATAGATAGCCCACAAAAATGCTGCACGATTTTCGATCCGCCACCGTAAAGGGCATCGATTTAATTACGTTTGGATGAGTTAATGAACAATCAATCAAGCGTACGGCTTACTGAGCCACACGCGGGCTCTCAACTCCAGCCTCAAAATAAGTCAAATTATTCAACATTCATTATCCGTACCACGTAGCACTCTCGAGTTCTGTTTTGTTTTTTTTTTGTTCGTTTTTGGTTCGAATTTCACGTACCAGCTCTATCAGCTTCGTTCGATACTGTCGTCCGATGATCGGTCCCCGTTGGTGGCTTTGTTTGATTTCAATTATCTAATTATTCGTAGCAGCATTTGCCCGGAAAGCTTTCACCGGAGCTATTTGGCCCGATACCGTGCGCCATCCACGTGCCACACAGATCGTGAACACGTTAGACGAAATTATATGCAAACAAAGCCTCATCGAAAGGCTCTGCCCTATTCCGGAATGCGTCCATTGTTACTCTCCAAAATATTACCCCCCCCCCCCCCCCTCGATTGGCAGTGCAGCCTGTGTACACCCCGATCCGTTGAGCTGTCACAGCGCCCTGTTGGTCAGGATATTGGTTTGGTTTGGTAATAAATTTCTTGTATTTATTGAACGAGTCCTGGCACGGGATGTCACCGGTGCGATGTTCAACAGAGTTGGTCCAGCACGAGAGCCAGCGCCACTCGATGAACGCATACACAAAAGACGAGTTTTGGCACGAGGTAAATAAAAACGGAAATGAAACGCATCTCGACAGCGTGTAGCCACCATAAAGAAACGAGCGAAACTTCCAAATGAGTGCCCAGCATCTAACAGCATCGTGGTGGCCGTGACAGTGCCACCAAAGTGGCCCGATGCGAAGAGTTTCAGACAAAGAAAAAGGAGGAGTTTGTGGACCGTACATCGGATACGGATGGTCTGCGGATGTCTCCGGAAAAGTTGTAGCAATGAAGTCTTGAGACCGAGACCGAGCAGCAGCAACATGCCAACCACCATCGGCCAGCCATTCTCTAATCTTTGGTAGTAACAAAGCAAACGGAAAACCCTTTTTTTGCTTTTTGTTGTGCGTTAGATGCGAATGTGTCGCGCACACAAACGAAATGAGCAGGAGGAAAATACGCTGTAAGAACCAAACGGTAGACAAAAAAAAACAGAAGGAAACAAAATCACCCCACAAATTCTATGAAATAAACATCCGACGATGGTGATAGTGGGTCGAACCGTGCCGAGTGATCGACCCGGTGCGCGCGTGGGAAAACAAGAGTGACGATAAATTATGCAGCAGCATCACAGCCAGCACAGTTTGTTATTTTTTTTGTTTTGGTTGCTGTTGTCCCAAGCACGGTCGTGAGCCCTTTTTTACAGGGCGCTTTAAACGCTGTTTGGCAATTTACTGGCGTGTAAAAGTGTCCGAACGGTTCTGACATTGAAATTATTGTTCGATGAAAGGATAATAGAGAAAACATTGTGCTTGTTCGAGCGAACGTACGGCTTAGGAATTGTTCCTTTATTCTGCTGCTGTGCCATTAACTTTAGTTGTTTATGCATTTTTGACAGCGCATAGTGTCCAGAATTGTATTTAAGATTCTTTTCAACGGGCATAATACTTATATTGATTGCAATGCGAACGATGGAGGCTGATTTGTGCTAGAAATAACAAAGCAAATACAATTTATTCTCATTTACAAGGTACCATGACGTCTGCAGATTGATTACCTGCCTGTTGTTACCTTAGATTCAATTAGTTTAGGTGTCTTAGTTTGAGTGAAAATTCTTATAGTTCAGTAATGTTTCGAGGTATGCACATAGGCGTAGGTCATAGGTGGGAGTTCTAACATGGGTCATGTGGTGGGTGAACAATTTGCTGTTTAAGCACTCAAATAACATTGCTCCATACATATTCTTGGTTCATATTATACCATGCGCAGATTAAAATACCGCGACAGTAGATTTCCATCCGTTTGTTGTGGTTTGTGTGGAGCTATTTTGGTGAGATTCTTCAATTCGATGCTATGCTCTCACATTACGATGGTTTTGATTTTGGAATGATAGAAGCGATGGATTATTGTTTCACCGAATGGTACAAAAAGGATCATTTAAATAGATTCCGGAATTCTTCATAATGTGTTCTGAAGGCCTCATCTCAAATATGAGACTCTCGTGCTAAAAGTTTGATTAAATTTGATATAGAAAATTATTCAATTCTCACATGGTAATTATATGTAGATTGTAGACACACTACAAAATAGGGAGACCTTTCTGGATGTTGAGGTGAAGACTACGACCTCAAAATTTGCAATTGGAATTCAATTTCCATCCAATTTTTTGCTAAATCAGCTCTTGTTGATGCTCTACAAATGTAAACAAAAGCTTTCAATGAAATTGTAACTGTTAAATAGTTTAATCCATCTTGATGTGCTTGTCATGTTGAAACGTAGCGGTTTCGGCGAGTAGGTATAAAACACAATTTGTCTGTATTTCTGATAGCACAACGTGTTGGGGTTTAACAGTGTTAAAAGGTACCAAAATATTTCTCAAATTTTCTTACTGTTCGTTACAATAGCTTTGAGGTCGAAAGAGGCTAAATGGTGCATATTTTCTACTTTTTATAGCCTTTCGCGCCGACTATTCTTTTCAACATTTCAACCCTTGAGCGTAACCATGTTCCGAATCCAGGTGCTAAATTGTCATTTATCAGTGTTTACGTTTTGCATTGTTTACGTGTTGCAACACATGTTGTAATACTTTGAAGTTTTTATGCACAATTTCTTCCAAAAATTATACAAATTAGAGACTTGCTAAGCGAAGCAACTGTCAAAATTACATGTCAATTGTCAAACGCTTCGAGATTCAAAAGTAAATAGGTGAAATTCTGTTTCGAATCAACTGTTGTGTTTGACAGAAGGTGACATAAAATTTTCGTATTTTCTAGCTGAATGCTGCACATTGAAGATTATTTAAAAAAAACTAACCCCCTTATCAAAGTTCTAATACCCTTATATTAGATGATTGCAACATGCGATATTACATCCCGGGCAAACTGTTGCTTACCAACAGGCATACAGTGCTTTTTTTTGACATCGTGGGAAATTTTTCACAGATACGGGCAGAACCGCATGCCGGATTCTTACCGACTAAAACCCACATATTGCCGCGAGGCATGGTGAGGGATGGGGTCTGGCCCTTACAACGGACATTAACGCTCGGACCCTTAGTTCCGCTCGTAGCCATCGCGACGGATAATCATTGAGGCAGATGGCTTCTCCTAAATCGTACATTTTGCACCGCGCTGCAACGTTATGGGTTTATACCCGGATTCAACGCCCGGATGTTGTAGCAGCAGTGACGGCCGCATCTTCATCAGACGACATGATTCCTCGCCGTGATTGATCACTGATATTCTCAACGCTGTGATCACCTCCAAAGGTCTGCGCCAGGAGAGCAAGTGTAGACTCTCTCTCCTTCGCAAGCTCGGCTCTCAGTCGAATTGCCTCTTCGCTAGCAATTGTTTCGCGACGTCGGGCTTCGTTGCGATCGCTACTCGCCTGCTCCATCAGTTCTTGCAACTGCAAGCGCATCAAGGTGAGCTCTTTCTGGAGCTCTTCTTCTCTTCTACCAACTTACTAAGCTGCTCGTTTGCACTCGCCATCTCGGTGAGCAGCTTCTTCTGCTCTGAGTCAACAGAGACAGTCCGCAGCCCGGTAGATTTCCTACTCAAGACCACTCTATCTTTCATAACGGAGGGTAAGCGCGCTCCTGTTACTCCGCGAACATCTTGGCTTCTCAGCACCCTTGATGTAGATGCTGGTGGCGTCAATCCATCTCACTTTTCGGGTACCGAAAAACAGAAGTTCCCGACACCACCAAGCCGTACTTCCTACGCACTGTTCCCCTACTATTCCTGACTCCTCCTGGCCTCTTTCGTACTTATTCCGATTCAGAGCAATCTAATTCACTATTCTTAATGTTTCTCCCGAGGAAAACAATCTTAATCTGAAGAAAACTTGAATCGTCTTTTCGATGTGATAAAATCCCGCTTGTCACTGGCCCTTGTACTTCACTAATCCACTTCGTCGTTATGAACCGTTTTCAACACTCTTCAACGCTTTTCCGACTAAAAATCGCCAATAATACAGGCATACAGTGCTGACAGACGCATTAAGCCGAGTCCGATAGTCCGGCAACATCAGGTCGACTGGTCAAAATAACTAGCGAATAAAGTTTAGCTAAACCTTTTCCAAAGATTAAAGAACTGTTTCGCGTAAGTTTGGTGCAACTCGAGCTACATTAAAATAGAAATATTTTCACTTAATACAATAGTTAGGATGTAGAAGTTCGGATCATGCCAAACTATTTTGCCAAGGACTGACCATCGACATACATCAAACTAATCTCGTTAAAGTATTTCTCTCATTCTCATAATGCTTAAATATTCATGCTACTGTTAGACATACAAGAATTATCTTAAATAATTATTAAAATATTTAAACACTTACATTTCTACAGCACTTCTGCATTGTAAAACATACTTTGAACTTAATCGGCTATTATAACAACAATCTTAATTAAATGCACCATATTTCTAGTTCGAGAACTCTTACTATTTTGAAATGCGAATGATCCTTACTTTTTATTATACCCATCCTAATTCAAATGGTTATCATCCCTAGACCAAAGTAACTCTGCACATTCTCTGCTATTACACCATTTCCACATCGCCCTTATGTATCATCATGGGCTGTAGAGTGAAAATAGAGTATCATTGCACGCTGCAAACATGTACCTTCAGTGAATCGTTTGTTTGTCTGTTTGATAAACCCTACTGTCCGTACCCCGATGGCAACTGTCGGTATTCCGGTTGCACACTAGGAAAAGAATTTCATAACACTCGACCTCCATTCCGTCCGATGGTCAAATTCTTAAAATTGCTCCCCTGAGCAGGAGAAAAATACGCAGTAAGAACCACCAAACGGTAGACAAAAAAAAACAGAAGGAAACAAAATCACCCCACAAATTCTATGAAATAAACATCCGACGATGGTGATAGTGGGTCGAACCGTGCCGAGTGATCGACCCGGTGCGCGCGTGGGAAAACAAGAGTGACGATAAATTATGCAGCAGCATCACAGCCAGCACAGTTTGTTATTTTTTTTGTTTTGGTTGCTGTTGTCCCAAGCACGGTCGTGAGCCCTTTTTTACAGGGCGCTTTAAACGCTGTTTGGCAATTTACTGGCGTGTAAAAGTGTCCGAACGGTTCTGACATTGAAATTATTGTTCGATGAAAGGATAATAGAGAAAACATTGTGCTTGTTCGAGCGAACGTACGGCTTAGGAATTGTTCCTTTATTCTGCTGCTGTGCCATTAACTTTAGTTGTTTATGCATTTTTGACAGCGCATAGTGTCCAGAATTGTATTTAAGATTCTTTTCAACGGGCATAATACTTATATTGATTGCAATGCGAACGATGGAGGCTGATTTGTGCTAGAAATAACAAAGTAAATACATTTTATTCTCATTTACAAGGTACCATGACGTCTGCAGATTGATTACCTGCCTGTTGTTACCTTAGATTCAATTAGTTTAGGTGTCTTAGTTTGAGTGAAAATTCTTATAGTTCAGTAATGTTTCGAGGTATGCACATAGGCGTAGGTCATAGGTGGGAGTTCTAACATGGGTCATGTGGTGGGTGAACAATTTGCTGTTTAAGCACTCAAATAACATTGCTCCATACATATTCTTGGTTCATATTATACCATGCGCAGATTAAAATACCGCGACAGTAGATTTCCATCCGTTTGTTGTGGTTTGTGTGGAGCTATTTTGGTGAGATTCTTCAATTCGCTGCTATGCTCTCACATTACGATGGTTTTGATTTTGGAATGATAGAAGCGATGGATTATTGTTTCACCGAATGGTACAAAAAGGATCATTTAAATAGATTCCGGAATTCTTCATAATGTGTTCTGAAGGCCTCATCTCAAATATGAGACTCTCGTGCTAAAAGTTTGATTAAATTTGATATAGAAAATTATTCAATTCTCACATGGTAATTATATGTAGATTGTAGACACACTACAAAATAGGGAGACCTTTCTGGATGTTGAGGTGAAGACTACGACCTCAAAATTTGCAATTGGAATTCAATTTCCATCCAATTTTTTGCTAAATCAGCTCTTGTTGATGCTCTACAAATGTAAACAAAAGCTTTCAATGAAATTGTAACTGTTAAATAGTTTAATCCATCTTGATGTGCTTGTCATGTTGAAACGTAGCGGTTTCGGCGAGTAGGTATAAAACACAATTTGTCTGTATTTCTGATAGCACAACGTGTTGGGGTTTAACAGTATTTAAAGGTACGTGGTACGGATGGGCGGCCCGGTGGTGATGCGACAGCGGCGCCGGTCTTCACACGGCAGGACCGGGGTTCAAGTCTCATCTGGGCCGTTCCCCCATAGTGAGGATTGACTAACCAACTATGCGGTATCAATTAGTCTAGTAAGCCAGAAATGTCAGGCATGACCTTAAGAGGTCGTTAGGCCATGAAAGAAGAAGAATAAAGAAGAGAAAGGTACCAAAATATTTCTCAAATTTTCTTACCGTTCGTTACAATAGCTTCGAGGTCGAAAGAGGCTAAATGGTGCATATTTTCTACTTTTTATAGCCTTTCGCGCCGACTATTCTTTTCAACATTTCAACCCTTGAGCGTAACCATGTTCCGAATCCAGGTGCTAAATTGTCATTTATCAGTGTTTACGTTTTGCATTGTTTACGTGTTGCAACACATGTTGTAATACTTTGAAGTTTTTATGCACAATTTCTTCCAAAAATTATACAAATTAGAGACTTGCTAAGCGAAGCAACTGTCAAAATTACATGTCAATTGTCAAACGCTTCGAGATTCAAAAGTAAATAGGTGAAATTCTGTTTCGAATCAACTGTTGTGTTTGACAGAAGGTGACATAAAATTTTCGTATTTTCTAGCTGAATGCTGCACATTGAAGATTATTTAAAAAAAACTAACCCCCTTATCAAAGTTCTAATACCCTTATATTAGATGATTGCAACATGCGATATTACATCCCGGGCAAACTGTTGCTTACCAACAGGCATACAGTGCTTTTTTTTGACATCGTGGGAAATTTTTCACAGATACGGGCAGAACCGCATGCCGGATTCTTACCGACTAAAACCCACATATTGCCGCGAGGCATGGTGAGGGATGGGGTCTGGCCCTTACAACGGACATTAACGCTCGGACCCTTAGTTCCGCTCGTAGCCATCGCGACGGATAATCATTGAGGCAGATGGCTTCTCCTAAATCGTACATTTTGCACCGCGCTGCAACGTTATGGGTTTATACCCGGATTCAACGCCCGGATGTTGTAGCAGCAGTGACGGCCGCATCTTCATCAGACGACATGATTCCTCGCCGTGATTGATCACTGATATTCTCAACGCTGTGATCACCTCCAAAGGTCTGCGCCAGGAGAGCAAGTGTAGACTCTCTCTCCTTCGCAAGCTCGGCTCTCAGTCGAATTGCCTCTTCGCTAGCAATTGTTTCGCGACGTCGGGCTTCGTTGCGATCGCTACTCGCCTGCTCCATCAGTTCTTGCAACTGCAAGCGCATCAAGGTGAGCTCTTTCTGGAGCTCTTCTTCTCTTCTACCAACTTACTAAGCTGCTCGTTTGCACTCGCCATCTCGGTGAGCAGCTTCTTCTGCTCTGAGTCAACAGAGACAGTCCGCAACCCGGTAGATTTCCTACTCAAGACCACTTTATCTTTCATAACGGATGGTAAGCGCGCTCCTGTTACTCCGCGAACATCTTGGCTTCTCAGCACCCTTGATGTAGATGCTGGTGGCGTCAATCCATCTCACTTTTCGGGTACCGAAAAACAGAAGTTCCCGACACCACCAAGCCGTACTTCCTACGCACTGTTCCCCTACTATTCCTGACTCCTCCTGGCCTCTTTCGTACTTATTCCGATTCAGAGCAATCTAATTCACTATTCTTTATGTTTTTTCCCGAGGAAAACAATCTAGCAAACACTGAATCTGAAGAAAACTTGAATCGTCTTTTCGATGTGATAAAATCCCGCTCGTCACTGGCTCTTGTACTTCGCTAATCCACTTCGTCGTTATGAACCGTTTTCAACACTCTTCAACGCTTTTCCGACTAAAAATCGCCAATAATACAGGCATACAGTGCTGACAGACGCATTAAGCCGAGTCCGATAGTCCGGCAACATCAGGTCGACTGGTCAAAATAACTAGCGAATAAAGTTTAGCTAAACCTTTTCCAAAGATTAAAGAACTGTTTCGCGTAAGTTTGGTGCAACTCGAGCTACATTAAAATAGAAATATTTTCACTTAATACAATAGTTAGGATGTAGAAGTTCGGATCATGCCAAACTATTTTGCCAAGGACTAACCATCTTGTCGATACTAAAAATACGGCACCCTGCCGTCGTAATGGAAATTAAATAAATAAATAACCATCGACAAAATATTGGGTGACTTTGGGGCGGCCCGGTGGTGTATACGATAGCGGCGCCGGTCTTCACACGGCAGGACCGGGGTTCAAGTCTCATGTGGGCCGTTCCCCCATAGTGAGGATTGACTAACCAACTATGCGGTATCAATTAGTCTAGTAAGCCAGAAATGGCAGGCATGACCTAAGAGGTCGTTAGGCCAAGAAAGAAGAAGAAGAAGACCGAGGTTCGAATCCCGGCGGACCGCCTCCCCGTACGCAGAACTGACTATTCTGCTACGGGTAAAAACCAAGTCACAGAAAGCTAGAAATAGCAGGCCAAGACATACAGAGGTTGTAGAGCCGGAGAAGAAGAACCATCGACATACATCAAACTAATCTCGAAAGGCTTAATTGAATTGATCAGTTACGTTTGAAATTAATAATGAATGAGACAGTATAATAAACCAGGGATAGTAAGATTAAGCTTCTGCTATGAACTGTACTATTCACAAGGAGTTTTATTGTGCTCTGGTTTATCTTTTCGAGTAAGTTTTACAATATTTCTTGTGGAGTGGAGAATGAGATATTTTGCGTCCAAGATTGCGTTCAAGATTCAAGATAGCTTAATAGAGAGTAGCCGAGCTACTATCTGTTTTCCAAAATCATACATTTTTCATGAACTATAAACCTCTACAAACCATTAGCTTGAAGCATGTTGTGGACAGTTGTGGATATGCTAAAGAGTAACTAGCAACTTTAATTGAAAATTCGGATTGACACTTTATTAAAGTATTTCTCTCATTCTCATAATGCTTAAATATTCATGCTACTGTTAGACATACAAGAATTATCTTAAATTATTATTAAAATATTTAAACACTTACATTTCTACAGCACTTCTGCATTGTAAAACATACTTTGAACTTAATCGGCTATTATAACAACAATCTTAATTAAATGCACCATATTTCTAGTTCGAGAACACTTACTTTTTGAAAAGCGAATGATCCTTACTTTTTATTATACCCATCCTAATTCAAATGGTTATCATCACTAGACCAAAGTAAGTCTGCACATTCTCTGCTATTACACCATTTCCACATCACCCTTATGTATCATCATGGGCTGTAGAGTGAAAATAGAGTATCATTGCACGCTGCAAACATGTACCTTCAGTGAATCGTTTGTTTGTCTGTTTGATAAACCCTACTGTCCGTACCCCGATGACAACTGTCGGTATTCCGGTTGCACACTAGGAAAAGAATTTCATAACACTCGACCTCCATTCCGTCCGATGGTCAAATTCTTAAAATTGCTCCCCTATGATATGCTGCTCGACAGCCGAGTTGCACCTGTCTTTCATGTGTTAACTGAGCGCTTTACTTGCCGGCTCATACCAGCGGCTCGACCCCACAAAAGGAACACTGTACAGACGTTACAGAAAAGCGCATATTGAATGCCGGATTTTCTACCGGAAGTGCCGAAAGCGGATGTGTTGTTACTGGAGTTCGTGACACCACCACCAGCGTTCGTCCGGGAGCAGCAGCAGCATGAGCTGGGTTTAGTGCAGTAAACGTCGCCACCGGCTGCTTCGGACAGCAGTTGCAATTGAGTGCTTTGATTTCCTTTCATTTTTGTTCTTCTACTGGCTCCATTTTTTTTGCGGAACTGCTTTCGAACTTAAAGGCTGCTCGGTACACTCTGTACGTTGCAAGAGCGAGAATTGCTTTTACGACCAGATTTCCTCTTGCGCAGACTTGGTTGAGATGTGACGTGGGGAGTGAAAGAAAAAATATATGAACACAAGCAAACAGTCCCACAGTGCCTTCAGCGTCAGTTAGGACGCATTTGACCGGTGGAAATTATTTTTCACTCATAGCTCATCCAATTTAACTTCGCACTGTAACGCAGTGCTGCAAGCGACGCGTAGAAACCTTTATTCCAGCGAGAGATATCGTACACACTCGACTCAGCATTGCGACCGCTCGTGCCCATCACCACTCATACACACACATTTCCGAGGCTCGCGAATTTCCTGCCGTCAGCCCGTACATCCGTTCCGCCATTTCTCCGGCACAAAACTTTTTACCCTTGAAACCACATCCAACCGACAGAAGCACAGCCGCCGTTTGGCTGTTGAACGATCGGATGGGTTTTCGCAGAGAGCGCTGTCGATAGCATTCCAATTTATTTTTATCGTTTTTAATTTATTTATTCTAACTTTCGCCTCCGGTTGACTGTTGACCGCCGGGGCTTGGTGGTTATTTTTTTTGCTATAAAGCTAAGCTTACGGGGCAGCAAAAGAAAAACGCACCGGAAAGGCATCATGGCGATGGTTATGTTTTTATTGAACACGCTGGCTGGAGTTTCGTTCGCAACCGGATCGCTCTCAACTTTCCGTGCTGCAATTGTTTGACGACGTTTTTTTTGTGTGTGCGACGCCTCACACTGATAAACGTTGCAATCTGATCCAGGTTATCTGGAACTGCTAACAAAAGCGATAAAAATGCGATGGGTTAGAAAATGGAGGCCGAAATGTCCACCTCAAACGCAAGTAAGTTTTGAAAGAAAAAAAAAAACCACCCCAAAGCCGAAAGTATCATTTTCTCGGCTCTTTGAAGACCGTTCATGTGACTCGGAATGGGTAAATTGTGGATTGCGGAGCGACAAAAGGAAGAAGAAAAGAACAAGATTAATGACACACCGCCGGTATTAATTTGAAGCTAACGAAATTCATCCCCGGTCCAGGAGGCCCCCTACCAAACCATGGATCTAATTTGGTTACACTGATGAATAATAATTGAGCGTTGCTACTGCTTAAGATGGTAATGATATTATGGAGGCCGTTTTTTTCTCAGCCCTCCAGGGTGAGTAAGTTGCTGGTATTTTTTGTTTTGTTTCTTTTTCTGCCACATACTTCACTACAGTCGCACAAGACGAACGGACCGCGCCAGATGATGCTCGCAGCAAATGGTGCTCGGCGCAATGGGCAAGGATTAGAGGGAAACCGTAATGAACCGACCCGGCATGTTTGTCAATTTGTCGCACAAGGGAAAAGAAACCCATTCACCGTTGCTCAGTGCGATCGCGGTCCCGTGCTGGTGGACATACTGGCAAATAAAGTTTAGCAGCAAGCCTGATACCTGCTGTTTTTCGGTTCCTTTTTGCTTTCCATTTTATAATTTCCGCCATTCACAACGCATTTGGTGGGATTTAAGTTTAGCAAACTGGTGCCGAAATGTATGGAATGGAGGTTATGAGATGTGGGGAGGAGTAAATGGCCCTAGTGTTCCTTTAGGAGTGCTAAAGAGTGGTCGAAAAATAAAGCTGCGGACGAAAAAAAGTTATTTTTTACGAAAAGAAAGTGTATAATGCGTTTTTTTTAAATGATTGATCATGCGTTTCAATCAATCTTCTGACTTGATTGTCTAGGAGGCACCAGCAGTTGTATTTTTTTAAGCTATCCTTTTCAAAGCATTTTAAGAGGATATTACGTCTCAGAACCATAAAGTACTGGGCGCCTCCATCAAACGCAATGTGAAAAATTATGAATTTAAATAAAAATAAATGACAGATAACATATTCAAACTGCTATTAAAACAAAACATTAAAGAAAAATTTGAGCTTGAATTAAATGAATAAAATTAAAATAAACAAAACAGAATTCACTTAAAATCGATCAAAAACTACAATTGAAGATAATAATCGTGTCTGGCTTTCAAGCCTTAGATCATGATAAGCGGCGTAAATAATATTAGGCTGTTTACGCTTAGATGGCATTTAACTTGACGAAAACTAGTTTCGTCAAGTTTGGTTAGGGAAATATTTCGTCAGTGGGTTGAATGAAATATTTCAAAGGATCGTGCGTAGGGATGAGTGTCGCTCGCGTTCGCGACACTCACAAGAATGTTTATATATAGGGCAGAAATTAGAAATACACTCTCTTGCATTTTGAAACTTGAAAGGAAAACAACGTTGGTAAATATTGGAACACAAACATCGATCCGAAACTCCGCGATTCTTCATAGGCTTTTATATTACTTAGTTTAAACGTTCTTTTTTTTCTTTTTGTGATTAACAGCGTAGGCGATGTAAAATTTTCACGCGTAAATGTTTTTCTATCGTGCTTCGAAAGACAATTTACAAGATTAAATTTCCAAGATTATTTCGCATTTTTCCTATGCCTTTAGAGCAATTAGTTTTGAGACAGAATAAAAGCAAAACAATGTATATATTCAAACAGATCTGTGAAACGAAAAAAGGACAAGAAAATGGACCAAAAAAGAAAAAAAGGAAGGAGTGCATTCCGGAAAAACATGGCACAAAAAAAAATACGACAACAAGCCAAATCCATTGTTCTTTCCAACTTATTAAGGATAACATCTTTACTCACTGTCTTGCGCGCACACACACACACTCACAGACAAAGACCACGACCTCAGGTGAGGTAACCGGTAGCCAACGGCCCGAAGCTTGCCTTTTTGCAGTAAATCTTTCTTTGCCCGGCGCACCATAAATTTGATTAATGACAACGGACAACGGCGCAACAACCCTATTAGTGCCAGTTGAAGTGCCCCACCCCCCATGGGTTTCCCCTTGCTCACCACTCGTGCTGATGCCATTTGTTTGGGGAAATTATGTTACTTTTCCCTTATCTGCAAATTTCCATCAAACCGAAGTGTGTGCCCGGGGATGGAAATGGAGGGTGGAAACACTCCTACTTGGAAGAGGGTACAGTAAGTAGAAGAAGGCCAGCATCGTCTTTGTGGAGCAACACAGCACAGCTGCTGTGTTGTTTTTCTTGTCGGGCTGGTTGGTAACTTCCCGGAAACCGGAAGCAATCTGAAGGTTCCGCTATGCTATGCCACGGATGCATTCGTTTACTGAATTATGCTTTGGGGTTGAGTGTGCTGTGCTGCATGCAAGAGACTGTCTTCCACCTTTCGCTTTTTGTGCCACCAACACACACACACACACGGCCAATTCCTTACACAATGTACGAACGGCGGAGGCTCTGGTGTGGTGCATTCTTATTTTCCCGAGAGATGCTTGAGAGGCATCGGCACCGACAACCGACGCAGAAAGGGTTTACTGCACGGGGTAAACCCGGTAATTAGCAAGACAGCATGCAGCATTCGATTTCCCTGCTCGCAAGTCAGCAAAACGGCCAAACCTTGGGCAGCAAGAGAGCGAGAGAGAGGCTCGGAGGCTGGCTGGTTGTGGTGCAAAAGTTATTTAGATAACAAATTGAAGGTGGTTTCCGGGTGGGTTGATTACTTTTGCCTACTGATTGCACCATCAGCGCACTTCCTGATTACCCATAGACCTTGGGATTGCCCGCCTTTCGATTACAATAAATTCTGAACTGAATAATAAATATGTACGTGTGCGGCAGGGCTGCAACTGATGCTGCTTATCATCATGGTACGGTGATAAATTAAGGGCTTTTGCTAAGGTTGCTAAATTTTTGTGCAATATTTAATCAAACAATTATTTGTACGAGTTGGCAGAAAACGAGTCGGGCAGGTGACAGTATCAAAGTTTTCCGTAAACGGGTTTCAATTATGATTCATGTACTCCTTTTCAAAGCCGAAATAATGCAGCACTCTAATCGAGATGTCGGACGCAGCTGTTTATAATGATTGTTCACACACCAACAAATAACTTTTATTATCGTAACATGTACACGACCCCTGTTGAACGTGGGTCACAGAATAAAAGCCCACAATTGTTGCTTTCCCCGAATCAAACAGCTAAAACAAACCACAAAAAATAAATTCTAAAATATGTCCCGTTCTGTGCATCGTTTCTGTACAGTTTGAACATATTTTCCTCTTCTCGGAAAATTTAAAAATACCAAAAAAACGGCACATAACCTTCGACGCAACTCGCTGACAAATAAAAAAAAAAGAAAAACAATGCAACAACGCACCAGTGCCAAAATACCGAGCGTTTAATGACGTTTGGCTAATGGGGTGATAAAAGTTGGAAATCATTCCATATCGAAAACATAAACACCACCACCAGAGAGCATAAAATTCAATTACGCATTCACCCAGCCGCAAGGGTAAAACGGGAATTGTTTGGGGGTTTTGCAACAGAAGAAAGTTTATACCATCCTACATTTACTTTTCTTTCAACGCTTTGCATGCTGAAGCTTTGTTTTTGTGTTTGTTTTTACACAAAAGGGAACAGTACTCCAACGATATGTTTTCTTGCTGGAATGCATTTAGAAAAGTCTGGCAATTGTATGTTGCTGGTGGTGGTGGTGTGTGCGTGTGTCTGTTCATTTAACATTATTCCAATTCCTTCACTGGCCGTTAGTTGCGTTCTCGCTCGAATCGTTTTATTTCATGTTGACCCCAAAAGCTTCGTCTTTGTGCGGGTAAACTTTTTCACAAACAAACACATACACCAAGCGACTCCGGTTTGCTGTCGACGAACGTAACGGATGTCAGTGTATCTTTCTGCAGCATTTGATCATCAAGAAGTGGGGATGCGTAACCGAGAATGGGAAGAGCGCAATAGCAAGGCACAAACACGCTGTCAATTTAATTTGAGGGAAGGATAATACGGTGGAATTAGTTACAGTGATGGAAACGATGGCATTTTTGGGTTGAAATATTGTGTAAATGAATTGAGTTTTATAACTCGTTCATATAGTTTACTGAAAGTTAAATAATTTCTATAAATTATGTTTACAAATGGGTTTGTTAAGACTTTTTTAGGTGTTGAACACTTACAAATCTAATCGTTATTTAATGGAATTTTAATCGTTAATTGTGAATCGTTCCCAATCCAATATCAAATCACCCTCTTAAAAGGTAGATGGATCTATTATAGGATAAAAAAATAAATCTTTATTTAAGGACAATGACAATACTGTCAGAAACTGTCAGAAAGAAATGTGTTACAAAATTCGAAAAGTATAATTTAAAAGTCTGTGATTGCAATTAAAATGTTCCTATAGGAACATTTTATTTTGCACTAATTCTACTTTATGGTGTACCGTGCCAGGTTGTAAAACCCATCCACATAAACTTTAATGACAACACAACTGTCTGTCTGTCTGTCTGTTTGCTTCACACAAAGAAGCGTCCACCGTTCAGCACGGACCCTAATCGCATGCATCCCGGATTGCTTATTTCATTTCCCGAACAGATAGATCAATTCAAGTGCACCAAGCAATTCAATCAACAAGCGAAGCGAAAGGAGCATAATAGTACGCGCTACTCCGACCGACCGACACACCAAGAATTCAAATAAAATCGTACATAAATTTTCATTACGTAAGCTTCCATCGGATCGGTACCACACCGAGAACCGATCGTTAAAACCGTACGCTTTGCGGAAGATCGGAAATCACACACACACACACACACACCAACACCAACACCCGGTTGGGATGGACAAAGTTTTCTCTCCAGTGCCGGTGAAACTTGACGACAAGAAAACACCGCCAGCCAGCATCGTTCAAGGACACGACATAAGGTTTGCTCGTTTTCCGGTGCCGTGTCATTGCTGGCTGCTGGGTTCGAATGGTGTGCAGAAACTTAAGGCGGGGGGAAAAACGCACAGACACATACACACATTCGCATGCCGAGTATTTCTTGGAAGAATAGAACGAACGCAAACCGAAAAGCCATGGCTTTCGATAATATGCCAATGTTTGCTTCGGCCATTTCGTTCTACATCTGCCGCGGCAAACCGAGGTAATGAAAGCACACGGTGTGTGGTGCACGGGTAGGATCCAGTTTAATCCTGAAATTGGTTTCTTATTTCAATAACATAAATTTCCCACTGAATCCACCGTGACAGGCCACCAACGGCCATGTAGGTTTACGGTTCGATAAGCATTGGCACAAAGCCTTCCCAGGGCTGTGGTTCAAGCCTGGGCGTCGCTTTAACCGCCGTGGGTAAGGGAATGCGAAAAAGAAAGCTTGTAAGCTTGGTGGTTTTCCCCACGGAGATGCCTGCCCGACCTTCACCATCCGTTTGCCAACAGCGTCACGCTCGCACCTATTAGCGTACGGCTGTTCTATTCTCATGGGAAAACACAAGCGACTTTCGTCTCAAGTAGAGTGCGAGGAGACACCACAAACACACACACACACACGCGCGCACTCAGCGTGCGAAAGAATGCGGTAAAAAGATAAAATTAAATGAGGCTGAAATGCTGTGTGAATGTTTTACCGATACTTGTTACCGTGCGCCGTGCAGTGTCGATAGCATGCGCATTTCCGTGACAAGGCCGAACCCGTCCTACTCCTACTCCAGTCGTGTCCTGGTTCCTATGGAAACATGTTGCTAGTGCTCCGCTTCACCGATGGAGACGCCCGGTAGCTTTCTGGTGAACCGGAATGGAGGCGCCTGGTAGTTTGTTGGAAACAGGCCCATTTCCAGTGCTGCGGCAAACTATCTTCGCGTTGGCTCATCGAATGTTTGCTTCATCAAGTAAAAATGCGTCCGAGGTAAATGGAAGAAAGCGTTTTTCCACAGCGCATACCGCGTAGCTTACAGTTTCCGTGCAACGAAGCGTGAAGCTGACGTCCATCCACAAGACACTGTGCTTCAGTGAATTTCTTCCGGCAAACAGCATTGCTTCAATTATGTCTGGTGTTTGTTAAAGAATTTAGCCCGCGTTCTTTGTTTGCAACACTTATTTTGTAGATTTTTTTTTGCGATCGAAAACAAAACTAATTAATAATCCATCATCTTTTCCGCCCTGATGATGTATTCATTCGGTTCAAACAAATCTTCCATTTATATATCTGTGTGTGTGTGTGTAAGAGAGTGAGCAAGCTGTCGGATAAATTGATTACGTTGTGCCTTCCAGTTAGCTCGCCGTTTACCGCAACCAGCCAAGTGATTAAATGTGTTGTCAATCTTTGACGTTTGTGCAGGCATTACAGTGAACGAAACTCGCTGCCACGGCCGTTCCGATGGCTGAGCGGCGTAAAAAGCGGTCTCTCCATGCGCCACCGCAACGTTAAACCCAGCATGCCATAAAAGAGAGCTGTGGCTTCGTGCTCGCGTGCCCGTGTTGTGCATCTCTTTCTCCGTCTCTGCCTCTGTCGCTCCTTTTATTCGCTCGCTCGCCACTCTCGTTCGCGTGATCGCCGAAAAATTGAACCATTTTACAGGCCCTCACCCTACCCGTGTTCGATTCGTGTACGATCGAGAGAGAGAGAAAGGGTGAGAGATAGAGAGAACGGGCGAGATTGTTGGCAGGCGCTGCCATCACGCGCGGTCCGGTTGTCGTGGTCCAGCTTCACCAATTTAATCCTGTGTCTGTACAGGCTATCGGCGGTTTGGTTGCTGAAAATCATCAACATAGGTTGCCCACAGTCGGTGTTGTGGTGCCCACGGGGGGACACTGCCTCCCCACGCCCACCGAAACCACCGCTATGGCCCCCGGAACCGGAACTGCCGCTCGAGTCACAGTGGGCTGACGCCGGCGAGGGCTACTGGGCCAATCATCACCATCCGCAGGCCGCCAACACTGACCAATGGGTAAGTGGATGCGAACATTGTGTGTATAAGTGTGTGTGTGTGTGGGTCAAGAGTGGGAAAGGGAGACACATGTACACCACAGGAAACACAACCCAAGCTCTCGTTTCCTTCAAAATGGCCAAAGATATCTCTATGGACCGATAAATAACCATTTCTTGCTTAACAACGAAACTCGCTTCCCGGACCGGACCCCAACCGAACCCGGATCACGGGAAAGCACTTTTCGTCTTGTAAAAATGAGGTTCTTTTTCCGTTCACGAGTACTCTCGAGCAGCAGGCACATTTTCCTTTGGCACGTATGGTCCAGAATCGCACACACACACACATACTTCTCTTCTTTATTCGCACTTGTATGCTTCCGGTGGGAAATCGGGCATGGATAGCATAAAGCAAGAAAATGGAGAGAAAAACGACACCCCACAAACTGCTGCCTCTTGCTCCGTTCGACATTTATCGTGCACGTTCCGTAAAGTAAGCCACTTGAATGGTCGTGTTAATATGTTCGCTTATCAGGCGAACACTAACGCCGGGCGCAACAGAAACGCCGGCGCGGTTTTTATGCCATCTTGACGTTTGGCCGTGGCGCGTGCACGAGGACCCGCCCCCTTCCTCTATTCAGCTGGGGTGGGCCGAAATTGTACTTGACATTGACACGCAACATGTTTGCCCGGTTTGTGGCAAGCGATATCGGCAACAGTATTGCCTCGAGCTACAATGATAACTGCCTTCAAAACCGACAGAGAGCCTTTGAGAGTTGAGTATTTATGTTGCCGATTTTTTATCCTCTGTCCGATGCCCTCGATAAAGGGGTTTTGGAAGAAATACTGACGAAGGTGCAATAAAACGGTACGGCATGTGTGGGTAACCATAAGGAAATGTTTCCTTCCCATAATATTACTTTTCGAATTCACGTTTATCAAGCTGTCTCACCTGATAAACGTGTAACATGTCCTGCTTGGCCCTTAATCGAAAAAGAAATTCAATTACAAAGGATAGCACATTACTCATTGGACATTGCGCTTTGTTTTCATCCCTTGTGGGCTCAATGACCTACAGTGAGTGATGTCTGCTGTATAGTGGGTCAGCTGATTAATGTTTTATCACGTAGTCAAGGCATATAATTCTAGAAACTACGGTTTAGGACTAAGCTTGTGGTGCATTCAGACTGAACGTCACGGAAAGGAATCTAGAAACTGCTTCTTATGTTTCCGTGGGCTGTTTGCTTTAGCATTTTTATAGTAAGAAAGAAAGTAAATGTTTTTCTTAATACTACCAAAATGCATAAAATGAAATACTTTGAAAGCTAATCGCAACTTTTTATCTAGCATCGATTAATGTCTTGGATCTACTATAGTCTCGCTTTGATTGCTATTGATGTAAATATTAGGCGCAAAGAGCACTGATTATGGCGTTGCCTCAATAATTCAAAAAAGGATCGAAAAAGGCCTTTTGTATGTATCGGCTAGTCCAGTTCCTGAACGTTGTAGTTTAACTCAATATAATGTTGCTAAATAAGAGTTATTTTTGTGAGATGAAGATCGCTAGCTGTGCTGTACCTGATGTACACAATATCCTTTGCTCGAATCGCCTAATATGCTTTCTATTTGGCTTTACAACCTCACCAGGGTTTGGCGAGTCTGCAATTATAGGCTTCCTTTGTCTTGTTTAGTATACGTGACTGGATAGTTAGTCCTGCGTTGCGCATTTCTTGGCTTTCTTGATTATAATGATTAGGGTAGGTGCACTAAATGTGAATCAGTTTGTACAGAATTTTCACTATCAGAACAATTGTAACAAAACTGCTTATAAAAAAATTAATAAACTTCAAAAATTGTTTAGACAGACATAGAAAACTACTTAAAATCACAAGTAGTAGTGCAAATATCTGTGTTAGAATCGTTTATACTCACGAAAATAGTTGAACTAAACTTAGCTTAATGATTTATGAAATGCTACAATAATAAATATCAATAATTAAACGCTTAGTATGTATGTCTTTAGACCTTCAAATATATCGAAGAGAAACGTCCATTATTGTGAATACAACCGGGGCGGCCCGATGGTATTTGCGACAGCGGCGCCAGTCTTCACAAGGCAGGGTTCAAGTCTCATCTGGGCCGTTCCCCCATAGTGAGGACTGACTATCCAACTATGCGGTAACAATAAGTCTAGTAAGCCAAAAATGTCAGGCAAGACCTAAGAGGTCGTTAGACCAATAAAGAAGAAGAATTAAACGCTTAAAATCCAGCAAGATTTGTATCAGAAAATGATTGTGCTGAATGTTGAATTTGTACGATTTCGCATGCGAAATGTCAGTATTTTCTGCTGTCAGTTGGAAATGCTGTCAACAAGCTTTCTGATTGAAATTTCACTCAAATCTCCACATAAATTTGACATAAAATAACAGCATTAGAATAACACAACTATTGGTACATGTCAGTTTCACTTGCACCAATTGTTGAGCTGTTTTTCAACTCGGAAAAACATTTTTTTAGCATCGATAAACGATAAAAAAATTATTTGATTTAGCTCAAGTATTTTTAAAATAATACAGCAAACAAACTGAAAACGAATAAGGGACTGTTTCTTTACACATTGGTATTGAGTGGTTGGCTTTATGACGGTGAGAATAATTATTATGATTATTTGATTAAAAGACGTCTAAACATTTTCAATCTTGTATAAACGTATTATATATCTTCATTTTTTTGCAGCATTTTGGTTATCGCTCTGTTTCTCTTAAAATTCATTTTGTGAATCATTAAATATCTTTGAAATGCTAAGATACTGCCGAAGCTTTTTCATATTAACTAATTATTATATCTTTCATAAGTATTGCAAGAAGCATTCAAACATATTTACACATGCATAAGAAAAGAGCTACAAACTGAATCGTTCAAACAATCTAACGTTATTTTTAACAACAAAAGAGAAACAATGTATTGCCGAGAAATTGTATCATATTCAAGGGATGTGTATCAACGGGTATTATGACTCCATACAGCAAGAACACCCTTATCAAAAGCCAATCAAAAACAATTTCTCCATTGTCGAGAAATCCATATTAGAACACAGTGTAATATGATCGGTTCATTAAAAGTAAGTGGATCGTTTTCTGCACCTTTTAAAATGTACCCTGGCATCACATATTGCTACAATGTAGAAGGTACGATGCACTAGCATATAATACTAGCATTCAACTCTACGGAGTCAACTCCATAGCCTCTTCAAGGGTAATATAAAATGTGGTAAAAAGTAGCAAAAATGGGAGAAAAAAAAAGCGCATAACCTTCCGTCCATTCCACTCGTTAGGTGATCACGCATCCGGACGAAAGTGTTACGTCAAGGCAGACTTTGCCAGATCTGCCCCGCACTGGACACTGTAAGTAAAGGGGAAGAAAATGATGCGAAATCCTTTGGCACGGTAATCCATCCGTTACGGTACGTCCGATTCCCCCGCACTTTTCCTCCGACAGACTCCAGAGCAAGCTGTCTGTTCCGAATGGCATTATCTTATGGCTGTCATATATTTGCTGTGTGTGTGTCTATGTGGGGGAAATGTAGCTACCGGAGGTTATAGATCACCGAGACAGAGAGCGAGTGTGCCTTTTTCCTTACCACTCAACATGTCCAGCATTAACGGATTTGGTGGCTTTTGGGTGGGACGGAGCAATGCCCGTAAGAAGTGTGCATGACGTTGGCGTTAATGCGTGAGAGAACTAAAAAATGTGTACGTGATCGGAATGTTGAGCCTGAGCAGCGTGGTACGAGAAGTCATAAAATAGATTACATCCTGAATGTTACTGTTACCTGGCGTCCGGGCGTTATTCTTTCCGGGGCTATGCTTCTTTTATGCTTATTTCTTTGCTCCCAATCCCCCTTTCCATGGAGTCCCAACGCGCATAGGACGAGAAAGCAAAATGTTCGGGAAAAAATATCTTCCTATCAAATGCAGATCCCCAAGGTTTATTCGCCCGAAGGTATTCACGTGTTTGTACCCAACCGGGAGGAAAATTGGGGAGATCATGGGCAGAAGAATAATTATTATCCAACAACGGATGATTTGAACCAACACCAACGGGAGCGGCAGGCAGAAGCCACATGTGTGGAAGCCTATTGTCAAGGTCTGCTAGATAATGCCTGGTGGGCTTTGTCTCCAAGGCTACGTAAGGTGTGACGGTGACGTTAGGGCTGGCATTAGTTGTGCAAGTGATGTGAATAATAAAGCGCGAACCCGGAGTACGCGATACCATGGTAAAACCACCCAAAATCCCAAGAATGGGAAAGCTCGTTAATCTCGTGCGGGAAAACTATTTTCCATCGAGCTATCTCTCCCGGCATGCTTAGTGATGGATGGGGAGCATTTGCTTTCGCGTGCCTTGGTCACGAACGGAAATTCGTAAAACAAGTGTACGTATGCTTTGGTGGATAAAATATGACTTCAGCTTAGGCATCGAAGCAGCAGCAAAAAAAGCTCTCGTCTAATCCTTCCTGCCAGCAATCGCCAGCGTTCCAGCGCAACAGCACCGAAGGCACATAAGGGCCCGCGCAGCTGTCGTCGCGAGACTTCCGGTAATGACTTTTGGAGTTAATCGTTTGTTTTTGCACGCCATGTGCAAAGGGGCACACCGGCTTCAAGTGTTTACGGTTCCGTACTCGTTCACGCGCGCAAATTTCATTCTAACACCGAACTGCCACCATTCTGCCGACCGAGAGTGTGTGTGCTGCAACGGTGAAGATAAGTGTGCTTTCTTCAGCCCGTATGCGACGCCAACTTTGACAAAAGGCGTACCCCATCGACGCCATTGCAAATGGCAGCCAGGAGTCGTCTTGTCTCATGGTTCGATTGCAAGCACGGTATCCACACCAGCCAGCATGCCCGTGTCCGTGCTTGCGGTGTACGGCTTCACGAGTCGGAAATCGAACGAGATGTTTTGCCGTTGTACCGTGCAGCAGCATGCAGACACGTGCTGAGAATTCACCAACCAACCCTACCCGGAAGTGGTACCATGTAGAGGCATGTCCTGGGTTGAACTTCGCATCGTGTATGGCTCCAACTTTGTTGGCTTTCTCCAAATGGTTTGGTTCGGTGTAAGGTAGGTCGTGAACTGTGAACGACAATGGTTTCTTCACGTGTGCTCTAAAGGGAGGCGAACGTGTATGGTTGCCAGGACCCCTATGTTTAATGCGTTCCATTTTGTTCGGGACTCGCCCACAGCACCGGAGCGGCAGCAGCAGTAGGACGTTGAACTTTTCAATTCGATTTACTTTTGCAAACATATCTCACTAACTTTATCGTGCCCTACTGTTCTCTTGCCGCCTGCTAATGCTGTACAGCAGGACGGGTAGTTGCATATACAGTGGTGGCTATTCGAATAAGACCATTGATTTACGATACAGAATGATATTAAAACTTAGTACATCAAAGAGTTTAACTAGAAATAGTTTACAATCTATATATGTAGTCAGTTAGGTTGCAAAACATTGAACAAAAGAATTGAAGCACTTTTTCGATCTAAAACTTAAACTTAGTTTTGGGAAGATGCTTGAAAATAATTTATATTGGTAAATTTTGGCACTTTTTTTGCATAGTTTGGTCATGTTACTGATGCTTTAAAATATAAGCTTTACTATTTATTTATCACAGTTCCATTATGATGGCTAGATGCCGTATTTTCACCACCGCGAGTATAATAATAATATAATTCATAGTTACAAGGCATTTCCTCCTTGTAATTTGCCTTATCCCGTAAGGGATAATTAAAGTAATAGTAGGGATTCAATTAAAGTAATTGAAAATATTTAAACTGCCGCCGCACATTCATACAAACCACAAGGAAACATCAAATTTGACAGTATAATAATGCCTTTCACTCGTTGACACACAAAAGAAAATATTATTATTATTCTGACGATATTATTTACCAAATTGTTGTACTATTATAATAAACATATTTTTTCCGACGGTCTGCTTGTTTCGATTAAACCCGCAAACACCCCGAAACAGAATGAAACAGTCAAAATAGCGTTACGAAGCGTTACATTTAGAAGTTTTGTTGCTGCTTGTTTCAGTGTGTGTGACTGCGACCTCAGAACTATTCTGATTGACTCGAGGCTTACGTTCTCAAATCACATTGATGACGTGATCTCTAGATCGAACAGAACTCTAGGTATGTTGCGTCGATTAGCTTCTGATTTTCGTGATCTCGGGTGTTTGAAGGCACTGTACTGCTCCTTGGTACGCTTCACATTGAAGTATGCATCGGTGATTTGGACACCAACTGGCAGCACAGCTGTGTCGCGTGTGGAGAGAATCCAGAGGGCCTTCACGCGGTTTGCTATTCGCAAAGTGTTTGGAGGTACTTTCTTGGATCTACCTTCACACCCGTCACGCTGTCAACTGTTGGGTCTGTTACCCTTGGATACTCGCCGCATTCATGCCCAGGCATGTTTCATCGCTTCCTTTCTCCATCATTCCACTGATGATCTTTTCCTGCTTTCCAGCATAAACTTCTCTGATCTGATCTATTTGACTTTTCCCTGTCTTTAGATTCTTTCCGCGCTCGTCTTCAATCTCTTCCCTGCCGACAGACCTTCCCTTCTCCTTTCCTGGCAGATATAAGTTTATTTTTAAGTAAATTGTGTAGCGTCAAGCAGGCATTGTAAATTGCAATAAATACTGAAAAAATACTAAATACTAAAACCAGGATGTCAAAGAATAGAAAAAGTTTACTGTATTAGTGCACTAAAATAATTATACGAACAAGCAAATTAATTAGAATTGTGTTTTCATCAAATTTAAAATAAAAAGACAAACATTTATGTCACCAGACCACTACGTTTGTAATTATCATTAACAAAAAAACGTGTTAATTGTTATCAATTCTTAACCTAAAGATTGCCCATGAAATAGAACAGAAAATTGTATTCTATTCTGTTACGCAACTCACTGTATTTTTAAAAACTCAACAACATGTTAAAAAAAACAAAAAAAGGCAAAAACTAAATTCAACCACATTTGTATGACCACCACTGTAAGCGAGTAAATAACTGCCAAGCAACGATCGTTGAAATAGGTCAAACATTATGCTGTAAATGGCCTCTGCCCTCTGTTGCCGTCTTTCAGCGGAAATTATTTTCCGCAAGCCATATTACAATGCAAATTATTAGCTGAGTTGATTGTATGATTTTTGTACGTTATAATGAACGTTGTAATTAATTATTTTCTTAGTTTGCTACTTAAATTATCTCAAAATAAAAACAAAAACTTCCATAAACGTTTCATTAAAGAATCATAAGCCCTAATAATTCGTATCCTTGTGTGGGGCTTCATGTGTGCCACATCATTACGCTCTACTTTCCTATCGGTGCGATAATTTATCGTTTACTGACCAATGAAATTTATGCTCTGCATGAATGCAAATTCTGACCATCGACCCAGTCTCGAGAGGGATTGTCCGTACTTAGCGTTCCACCGGTCATCAGGGTTACGGTACGCTTTCGGCTTGAATGCTTGTCCTTCCTGTGTGTGTGTGCGCGCGCCCGCGTGTGTGGTAAAATGGGGATGATGAGGATTACTTTGGTAACGACCTCTATTTTGGCAAATAATGGCAAATTCCCATCCCAGGCACATTAGCGTTATCGATACCGAAGTACGCCGGTCGGTCGGGTGGACAGAACCATTGCTGCAGAACGCACTCTAATAATAATAATTCGATCGGCCCCAGCACAATGCTCCCTCTTTAGGGGTTGGTTTATTTTTCTCACCCTCTCGCTCTCTCTCTCTCTCTCTCAGAAACCCTCAATTACCCGGTTCCAGGATGCTGAATTTCCCAACTTCAATGTTACCGGCTTTCATTACAGCAGTCGGGAAAAATGGAGCCCTGGCAATATTTTCACCGACGCTGCTGATCATAATTTCATGATACCGTTTCGTCCGTTGAAAGACTATCCCGTGCTCACGAAAAGGTGCGAGGGTCGTTTCACCTCCACAGGCACCAAACTGTGTGACCTCACGATGAAACGATCACTCGGGGAACCGCATCCTTATTACGCTCTTGGAGGGTTTTTAACAGCAAAAAAAGAGTGTGTTAACGTAAAATCCTATTACATTTCCAATGCTTAGGTAAGCAACAAGGCTGAGGGAGAAAAAAAGGCCAACCTGGTGGTACTTTACAAATAAACCAGAAGAAAATCGGTGCAAAAAACAGGGACTGACTGTTCCATTTTGGGGACGTTTGCTTCGTGTTTTTGCTCCTGCTTGGAAAGGATGAATATTTTTGTTAGGTTACCCGCGCACCTCAACAAGGTTAAAAAGGGAAGAAATCTCTATCACACCCGAACGTGGATAAAAATTTCACGCTAAATCAACAGACAGCGAGGAGAGACACCCGAATATGGTCCGATAAACGTAATGAAGGGACGATCCGTTGGTGAGATACGCCGGGATAATAATTACGCCCGGTCACCCGGTCGGCTAAACCACTTGTAATTTAACCGAAAAGGTGAGCATTATCTTTGCTGCAGACTGGGACTCCTCCTTGTTATGAAAATTGCTAAATGGTCGGTTCGTTCAAGCCGGGGTTTCAAACTCGAAATGAAGAAACAGCTTCAAACGGGGACTCGCTTCTTGAAGTGTTTTAACATCAGCAACGGGTACGACCATTATACGCTGGACTCCTAATCCAACCGAGCGGGGACGAGTGATTTGATTTCTTGATTTCCTCACCAAAGTCACAGCAAAAGTCAAAGTCTGTGTCTGTGTCCTGTGAAGTCTTGTGAAGCGGCTCGCTTATCTCGTCACCATTTAGTTTTGATCCCTCACTGCCATCTATTTTGATTGTCCGGCACTCTCTCTCTCGATCTCTCCGTGCTGGATGTGACTTGTGCTGTGCCGTTTGCTCGCCCATCATCGTCGCCACCGGGTCGGAGCATCGTTTGAAGCATTTATTTATGTCCCAAGTGGCTACGGTGAGTAGCGCAGGGAAAAAGCGGCAGCAGCAGCAGTAATCTCTTTTCGAGGACATTCCTGTAATGATCCATTTCCTTCCCGTGTAGCGCGGAGACCCTTTACGGCGGGTCGGACACCATCGGTATCATTAACATGGCTCAGTTGAAGGACGCCAACCGTCGGCCTTCGCTAGCCGGGGCGCTCGCCAATGACAGAGCGACTAACGTCACGCTATGGTGTGTCCTTTCTCGAGCTTCCGGAACGGTTTACCGCCAGTCTGGTTGGAATGCGTTCCACAGTTTCACAGTGCCTGTTTTCCACACTCTCAACACTCCCTCCCTTGTATTGTCTATTGTTTGAAGCTCGTTTTTTTGTTGTTGCCACCAGCGTTAGTGTGTCTGCCTAGCCGTGTATGTGTGTGTTAACGTTATTTAGGCCACCAACCGGTATGCTTTCCTGATATCAGATTATGTCATTTCACATCCACTTGAGTTGCCGTGCCGAAAGCATACACAGGACACGAGCATTAGGGGGGGTTCGTGCGTGGCAGAGTGGAAAGCTAAAATAAACTGGATTTCCGAACCATTTCATTCATAATCTCCAAATTTATGATAATTGACCATTTTTAAGCACTGGCCTTTGGACCCATACCCCTCAACTCCAGGGCAAGGTGGTTGATAACAAGGGGTTCGGTGTTCCGTTTGAAACTTTTGCTTGAAAAGGTGTGTTGATTGCTTGACCGGGTTAGTGGGTTTGGGTACGGAACAAAGCGGAAGTCGTTATCGGTCGGTCGGATTCAGGAAGTTCAGGCGTTTTTTTTTGTGCTAACGTGCTAGGCTTAGCAACATATAGATTACGAGCAATTCAGGTGCGGTCAAGAGCAACAATTGAAGCTGTTAATAAATACTTAATGAACACCTTTTGGAAACCGGAACCCCGAATGGAGCCGGCCTGCTCGGGAGATTAATCGTAATGTTTAGCCATTGTATTGCTGATTGGTTCGAGGGGAAAAATTAAGTACAAAGTTTAAACAACTCGTGGCAGATGAATTATGTACTTCATTTTAAATCGCAATTGAATCTTGCTATTTAAGAACAAAAAACTTCCTTTCTTACTTAGTCTTTTGATATTTCTCTTTAAATTGCCAACGCTTTGGAACGCTTTCCGGTTAACTAACGCTTCAATTGTAGAAACAAATCCCTTTTCCTATTCAAAATATGTTTCACCAAAGAACGAACCACTGTAGTCCAATAAATAAACCAGTGACATTTGTGAGCAAACAAAACTATGTTTTGTAATCGAATCATGTCAATTTTCTTCTTACTCCATTTACAGTAATCCGCTTTTGTGGGGTACCTTCAGAGCAAGCAAAAAAAAAAGGTTTGAGATTTTCCAACCGGCCAAAGGCAAACGCAAAGCTAAGTTGGGCAGAAAATGTCTTCAACGTTCTTTGCTGGCATAAACATTGGATGTAAGAAGAGCGACAGAGCTGTTTATGGCTCGTTTCGTTCGAAGGACATCTGTCGGCACAAAAACACACACACACATACTGCGTCCAGCTGTCGGTCGCCGCAGTCGTGCAGTTGTCATATTTGCATCGATTATGAAAAGCGTTCTTTAGTTGTGGGAAACACAACCAGGGCAGGGCGGTTGGGTGGGCTTTTGGAAGAGCTTTTCCAAGACATATAAACATCGCTCGTACATGGTCACAGAGCAGAGATGTAAAGGGGTACAGGGGCGGTAAGAATGGAAGAATGGTTACGAAATGAATTCGAAACATGGACCGGCAATGGCTGCGTCACCCTAACCTGCTCTCCCTAGGCCCCCCGTATCGAGCCCATCGAGTGCGTTGTGATGGGCGTAAAAGCAGTCATCACAAATGCAAACATGAAGCACTAATTCCTTGTGTCTTCATTTCAATAGTTGCAAGAATCCCGTCTTGCTTCGCTTATCCATACTAATATGCCTTTTTTATGGAGAGGGTGCTTTCCGTCGGCACAGACAATGCATCTGATGGAACAAATTTTGCAAACATTCTTGTTTACATTGTTGGCCGGTTGGGATAGGATGGAATGTTTTGTCGCCCTTACTAATTGCTGGCTAATGTTTGGTTAGCTTAAACATCAATACTGAAACATTGAAACACCATTGCACTCAAGCACTTATGGGATGGACGGGATGGAGTAAAATAACAGAAAAACCCCATCCTCGTATGATAGGAGTTTTAGCACTGAAGTTTCGATAGAAATTGATCACAGAATAATTATTCTGTAAGTTTATTTATTTCAAAAAATTGATATGTTTATAATTCAACAGTACAGCACAATAGCAACGCTGTATTGATAGGCTGCAATTTCATGCGCAGATGCTTCTAGTTAAAACTAGAATTTCTGACATATTATGTATAGAACATTTTAAATTTAATATCATACCTTTTAAGGATATGAGTGTATTTTGCGTATTTTAAATGGGATTTTTAATAGATTTTTATTACTAATTTACTATTACTTAAATTTGGCTTCTCGTCGATGGAGGCGCCTGGTACCTGACGAAGATACCAAAAAAGCTCCTCAACATGAAAGTGTTCTTTGAGTTCTAAATAGTTTTAATAGAATGTAACTAACACATTCTTTGGCATCAATTAGCTAATATTTATGATTTCTGTCAAAAATATACACAGCGTTCATGATTCAAGAATTTAAAAGAACAATTTTCAGGTCAGTAAGTACTGCTGATATTATTTGCGTGTAAACGATATTTTTTACGTTAAAAATAATTGAAAATATAAACATTTAATAGATATTTAACATAATAAAACGAACACACATTCAGTACCATGGCAAAGAGATCTTTCCCAACATTTAATACAAACACTCTCCAAATGTGTTATCTATCAAACTTTGTAAACACATGGCCAAGCGATAATGCGAACCGGATTAGAGTAGGGCAAGAAAAATTAGAATGTGGATTAAACGAGTAGATAAAAAAAAAGTTAAACTTGATAAAAACTTTCAACTCCCTATCTTATCTGCAGACCGCCGAAAGATTAACGTTATAATATGGCCGAGTTTCGGGACTATTTACTAAATGCCGAAAAAAAAGGGGCCAGAAAACAGGAAAGACGAGAAAAGCTCAGTTCTAAACCTAGCCAGGATAATCGGGATAATCACATTCAGGCGATGAAAAAGAAGGAAAATTTTATCGCACAATGAGTACCGGAGACTGGCGGTGGCGCGCTAAAACCTCACGTACCAAACCGAACCAAAGTGCAGTGGAGTATTATTCCTGGGCACTTTATACGTACACACACACACAAACACATAAAGATACATTCTGTTCATGCAAATCCCGTAAATGCTGATATCAGAAATGGGAGACAGGAAGAAAAAAAAACGCTACGCAACATTGAAGCGACGAGTTAAAAAATACAGGGATGGAAATTTTGTGTTAAGGAAAGGGGTTAACAACTCACCCAAACCTTTCCTTCCTGCCAGTGCGTATGATACACACATACACGCACTTTCGACAGGTGTGTATGTATGCCCCAGCAGCAGTTTGTCGCTTCGTCCGGGAGGCGATGATGCTGGAAGGATGATAAAAATTCATCACCAAGGCACAGCAGAGGAGGAAAAAAGCTCATCATACGCAGCAAAACAGTGACGATAGGAGCCAGCTGGCGGGCAATCATCAGCACTCTGCCCCATTTGCCGGTGGGTGATAAAAACCATCGTCGCTCGCAGCGGCAATTGGGGGGCACACAACAGATTGGCGTAGTGAAGTGTAAAGCGCGTAAAGCACAGCGGGGGCACACCGGTTCATGAGGACAAATGTGTACCGGATAAGGATAAGGCCAGCTAATACATCCCAGCGTCCCAGTGTCGGATTGGGGCTGCACCGAAAACTTGCTCCTGTGCTGCTGCTCGTAGACCTTTCGGAGCTTCTACCATCCAAAGTTACTCCTGCTGTTCTGGTGGATAGCGCTCGCGTAACTTTTTCCCCATAGCTCGGTTGCAATAGTGGAGTTCTTAATAGTTACCCCCGGTGAAAAGTGTCTTGAATATGCCTGGTCCCGGGAAAGCGCTCGAACGATGGCAATGCCCGCAGGGTGTTTTGGATCATTCCGAGGGTGACACCAGCAGCCGTTACCCGCACAAACGGCCCGTCACAGATAACGGCCACACAGACACACAGCCAACGGGAAATAGTAGTTTCTGGTGGTAACGAGCGTTCGTTGCCACATCAACAACAACAACAGCCTCCACGAGCAACTCGCAAACAGATCACAGCGATATGTGTCAGGCAGGCTGGCGCGGTGGCTTAACGAGAATTCGCGTGAACATAGCTTTTGCCAGCTTCTTTGCTGGCTGCTGAAACTCTGACAGGAAAGTTTTCACCAGCCAAAGCCAGGAAAAGAAGTTCATCCCAACGGCTCGGTACCAAGTGAGGCCAACTATTTTCCACCGCGTCTACGAACGCACTGTGCTTTTTCCCGTTGGTTCCTTCGTTATAAAAAGCCTCCGCAAGAGAATGCGTTGAAAGTGTAATGCTAATGAGTGTGCTTCCGGTGCATACTTCCACGCTGAATGCAGCACCGAAGGGAAAGTTGTGTGCGATGGTTACTTTTCGGCAATTCAAAACTTTCCCTATATATGCACTCAACACGTAAAAGGGGAAAGTTTTGATGGGCACTAACACCAACACGACGACTGCTGGTTTTCTCTTGCTTGGCGTTTCAATGCGTCCCAACAAATACGGAGCTAATGTTTGGTTTACGCTGGACGATATCATTCCATGCAGTTTTGTCATAACGATAACCATTGTACAATTGATAGTGTCACCGGATATACATTAGACATGCGTTAGAATGGTTCTGTGTTCTACCCCGATGGACTACAAATGGGAGGAAATGTATTTAATGCTAAGGTTCTATGTCTGTTATACGACTGGAAGTGGTAGATTTGTGTTTTGTATGTTTATAATAACTTTGTAATGGAAAATTTAGCAACTCATTTCGGCCTTTTAGGATGTTCAGTACTTTCTTCTTTTATTCTTCATATGCTGAAGAGTTTAAATAGAAAATTCTAAAAGTTTTAAAGACAGTTTTCAAGAACATTTTTTATCCCACGCGAATCTTTGGCTGAATTTTCTGATGTCTTTTCCTGGACATGTCATAACGTACACACAACATAATTTAATCAACTAAAAGCATATTTACCACAATTAAGCTGCATGACAGCATCGAGATATTAATTTTTAATATAAACGTGACATGATGTTCATACATTTAATTAGTAAAGTTTGAAATCTATAGCAATCAGTTCTCGTAAACGCAACTCCTATTAGTTAGTGCGTCTAATCAGTAAGTAACTTGAGCCTTTCAGTAAAAATACAGAGAAAAGAGATATTTTGCTAGTGAATAACGAATTCAATAATTGGAGATAAATCATACACCAACGCTCTAGAGGATCGTTCGAAACAGGCATGAAGTCGTTAGATTTCATACATCTCTTCACAAGAGCAGTGTAAGCATAGCATTCACAGGAAAAATAAGCTTTAAAATCCATGGTTTTGTAACTGCGAATTTACTTATATAGCATTTCAGATTTTTTTACATTGGAAAACCTTTTTGCGCTGATTTTGTTTCCGAATAATGCAATGCATTTTGCGAATCAGTCAAATGGAACATATTTTAATTTTTTCACATACAAGTTCATAGAATTTGATATTTATGATCAAATGTGAGGTTAACGAGAATCGGCTGCGAGATTTTATTTACAATTATATTGCAGTTTAGGAGTTCATTACAAGTTTTTTTCGACGCATTTAGGATGGTAATTAATTATGTCTGAAATGCTAAAGCCATGACAGCTGAAATTTCCCCTACAACATTAAAATTAATTTCCCTAATGCTTTTTCCTCCAGTAAATATTGCCTGACTCCAGAAAGGAAACAATAAACCTGGTGCGTTTATTCGAATCACTAGAAAACTGATAAAATATTTCACTATCTGTACAACGTCCAAAAACTTTCCTATTTTCAAGCTACAAATCGACACTAGTACCGAGAATTAAATGTGTCAGTTGGAAATGGATGTTATCGTTACAGCGCATTTGATAGTGTGAGACGACGAAAAGCGCAACAACATATTGGAAAACATGGCTCTAAAAAAGGAACTATTTTGTACGTTCACAACAGGAATGGAAAACAGACACCGATGAGCAGAACAAACTGCGCACGAACTTTGTGAATATATTTTGCCTCCAGGGTTGGGTGCCTCAACTTTGCTCGAAAAACCACTTTACCTGGAAGAAAAAGTTTTATTTTGTTCTGTGCAGGACGAGCCAAGCTCGAGGTGTTTCTAGTTGATGGTACAGAATATAGGACTGCTATATGAGGCAGCGCAGTTTGTCATTATTCAAATTGAGAGCTCAAGGCATTCCGGGATTTGGCTGTTCGTATAATAAAGCTATCAGAAATCGGGATTCTTCGACGAAACTATTGCGTCCGACAAACGCCAACGCTGCTATTGTAGCGCAGTCCGGGAATATAGTCACACTTTACATACTGCTGCATCATCCACGAGCTGTTTCTAATGAAGTTTTGTTTTTCCGTTGCAGTGTTATCCGACGAAATCGCAACCATCATCACATCCACCACAACAGTTGGCCCCACAGTCGGCCCAGCAAAAGCTGACGGCTCAAACGGCGAACAGCACCGCAACACCCGCCCCCTACCGGACGGACTATGAACTGTCCGGGTCGTACGTGTCGCTCGAGTGTCCATCGCCGCCAGGTCCACCCGCTTGCGGACCCGAGGGCCGACGGGGCGATCCGCAGGCTCGCCTTGCGAACTATCTGCGAACGCTGTACAACGAGCTAGCTTTAAAGGAACCGGTACTGCCGAGCTGGGTGCATCCGGTCGCACCCGGCGTCCTCTGTCCGGCCCGGCTCGAACCCGAGCTCCGGCTGCACATACACTCGCACGGTCTGAACGAAGCGATCGCCGTCGACCAGATACTGACGCCGGTCCAAACCAAAGATGGTCCATTCCTGGAGGCACCGCGCCGTGTCCTGATCGAGTGTCCACCGTGGGTGACGCGTGGTGCACTCGCACTGCGCATCCTGCATGGCTGGAGCCGTGAACCACCGTGGCCTCCGCGGGGTCAACCCGTAGCGTTGGCCCTCTTCCTACCGCTGGCCGAGCTGCGAGGCACGATTGCGAACTACATCGGCAAGGAGCTGTTGCCGCGCGGTCCTCCGAATCCGTTCGCGAGTGGTTTCGGTGGGTTCAGTGCGGCTTGGAACTCGCTCGAAGCCCTCAAGGGTAAGCTGTTGATCGTGCTCGATGGGTACGATGTGCAGTGCAAAACGCGCAAGAGCAAAACCATGCCAAAGGATGTGATCGATCTGCTGGAGGGTCGTCTATTCCCGGAAGCGCGCGTCATACTGATCAGCGTGACGGCGTCCTGTACCGAGCTGCTTCCACTGATGCAGCGACATATCACCTTCGAGGGACTGGTGTGGGGTCGTTCCGTGTCACTGCTCGGTGGCGGTCAGTGGGGTGCTCCAACGCGACTCATCGACACCGTACAGTCCTGCCGCCATTTGCGAAACATTGCCCGAACCACGCTGGGCTGTTTGGCGATAGCGGCCATATACGAATCGTCCGGCGGAGAGCTACCGACCGACGAGCTGGATGTGATTGCGTCGGTGTTTAACTGTGTGGCCGCCAACTCGTCTCACACGCAAGTCACAGAACTGGGTCGATTAGCACTGTTCTGTCTGAAGACGAAACGTTCCACGGTGACATCGGCCGAGCTGAAGATGTACTGTTCCTCGCCGGAAACGAATATCGAGGGATGCCTAGACCGGGCACAACTGTTTGGTCGCACGGCAAAGCGAAAGTCGGACCAGTACTACACCATCATTTGTCCCGGGTTGGCGGAGTTCCTCGCGGCAAACTACATCGTATCGCTAGCAAACCGACCTGGGCTGCTGGCGGCCGAAATTGCCGGACTGGCGGTGGGTGATGAAGTTGAGCCGGAAATTCTGAAGGTACTCAACTTCTCGATGGCACTGCTCGGTGCCCGTGCCCATCTGCTGCTTTCCAAGCTAACTCCACTGTGGCTGAGTCCACAGACGATTTTCTCACTAGCGCTGGCCGGTGGTGAAACGGAAGCGAACCTGACGGCACTCTGCGAAATGCTGGGCATTTCCAAGTCACCCCCAGTACCGCCGCTCGAAGCGAAACCGATCTGGGTATCGATCAAGTCAACGCTGTCCGAGCTGCAGGGCTGGGGACTTGCCTTCAAGAGCCCAACCTGCACGCTGAAGAACCTTGAGCTGGTGTATCAGATGGAGAAGAACCTGCTGCTAGAGTCACGCAACGTGATGGACATCTTTCTGGATGCGCTGTCCAAGAACGAAAGCGTCACTACACTGCGCATCACGTCACTGATCGAGAACGAGGTGCGCGACTCGGACATAAACTATCTGGCAAGTTGCATATCGAAAGCGCTGCTCAAACCACGCCTCGAAAGCTTCGAACTCATCCTAACGCTGCTGGAAGAGGACCCACCCATCCTGAAGCTGCAGTCCGTAGTAACGGCGCTCTGTCGGACGATTCCGCGCCAACCGAAGCTCAGTAATTTGTCGCTCGATCTCGGACTCTGCACCTCGCAGCTGGTACAGATCTGTGCCACGCTCGAGAAGTGTCCACACGTCACGCGACTCTCGTTGCCCCATTTGCGCTGTGAGCGGGGAGCTGTTGGTGCACTGGCCGCACTACTCACTGTACGTCCACTATCCTACCTGGGACTTCCCTCGAGCTGGGGTGCTCGTGACGATCCACCGTCGTCTAGCGGTGTTAGCATGGGTTCTGGATCGGGCAGTAGTAGCGGCAACTCGGGTCTCATCAAACAATCCTCCCTGACTGGGGCACCTTCGCCCCGCTCATATCCGGCCGGAATCTTCTCGTCGTTGCCACGAGGTGTTCTCAGCTCTACCGCCAACATGGGTCGATCGGCAACGCTTCCCCGCCAACCGATGGAAGGACCGCCGGACAAACGCAGTACAGACTCGGTCATATCGCGCACCTGGTATCCGACGCCTGCCTGCGATGGCGGGCCCCACAATTCCGGCACACTGCACGAACTGCTGCTAGCTGCCCGCGATACCTACTCCCGGCTGCACGGACTAGATCTTAGTAAGGCGCAACTCTCGCTCGAAGACTCCATGTGTTTGGGCGAGACGGTGCGTGTGTCCACGACGCTGCACTCGATCAAGCTCGAGGGTGCGTCCCGGCTGAGCGAAATCCTACCGACCGTACTGGGCGCGAGCGAGTCACCGAGCCTGCAGATGATGAGCCTCGGGTCGCCCCGGATCGCTCTGGAGGATGCTGCCGTCGGAATGTCCGCACGTGCCTTGGGCAGCTGCATTACGCTGCGACTGCTCAGCTTGGACGGTTGGAGCTTTAGGATAGAGAACGTGGGGACGCTTGCTTCGGTTCGTGGGTTCCTGTCGCTCACGTCGGTCCGCGAGCTGGGACTCAACAACTGCCGGATGAACATGTCCATGTTTAAGAGCGATGTACCGGTACAGTCCGGTGCGTACGAGTGCCGTTCCGTAGTCAACTTGAAGCTGGCCGGTGCACAGGTACATGGCTTGGTGAACGTTTAAGATTACTGTAAGCTTAATACTCGGTCGGTTTCTTTTACTGCAGATCATCTTCTCCGATCATCTCTCGATGAAGGGTCCACACATGCTGCCGTATCTGGTGGGTTTTGTAAATCTACGCGAGCTGGATATTTCTGCCCCATCGAGGACGGGTTTTGGTAGTACGAGCACAACGCCACTCATCCTTTCCGATAAGGATATCGTAGGTTTCTTCAACACGCTCAACAATCATTTCAGGTGCGTTTACTACGATCTTTACTGACGTACTGATAAGAAACTATAGCTTCAAACAATAAATAAAGATTTTCCAGCCATCTAAACATCTAAACATAACTCAATTCTCTTCCTATGTTACAGCCATCTAAACACGTTGAAGATGTGCAACTGGATTATCCATCTGGACGAAGCTGCCCGAACGCTCAAGAACGTCGCGAAGTTGCTGAAATCTAGCACGCTCAGCCACATTAAGCTGGACAGTGTCGTCGTGATGGATCGACCGAAAAAGCAACGGATCGAACCACAGTTCCTGCACGCATTTCTGGCCAATTTGCCGCTGCTACGGTGGCTCGGCATTACGCTGCACGGACTGAGCGAGGATCAGATAACGACGCTCGGCAATTACTGTGGCGATATGCGCGGTATGGAGATTGATGTGAGGTAAGTAGAGAACTGAGGGTGTCCGTCCATCATTTACAGCCACTTACATCTTATTCCAACGCGAAGAAACTTATATGTCAGCAGCAGATGAGAGCACTTCAGTATCGGAATTGATATTTGAGATGCACTTGAGCTGCACTCAGGTTTTTCTGACCTCTGTAAGGACACTTTAAATTCCAATACATGTAGTATTTGCTAATTACCAACATGACATTCACATACTTCGCGAGTCCTTGAGCGGAAGGAAAGAAAAATCCCACAACCACAACAAAGGATTATGACTGGACTGGCTTCAAGCAATCGCGTACCATCCATACTCGTTAAGAAGTTTCCCCATTTCAATGGTTCATCAACAATTCTATTCTTTTTTGTTGTTGTTGCTCCATCGTTTATCAATAACTCAGATTTCCAATTGTAATGTCACTGTTATCTGTTTTTTTTTTGCTTCTTCCAACCCTCGCATTTCTCAAGGTTATCCGATTCGACGATCGAAAACGCACGGCTGATGACGAGCAGTCTCGGCATGGACGGCAAATTCGACATACGCGTCTCCACGTTCGGCACCTCGAACAGCATACTGATCCACATCGAGAAAACTTCGACGAAAAGTTTATCCCGTAAATAATAACCAGCAACGCCGTACCGTACGATTTATACCGACACTGACACTGAGAAAATGGGAAGGATTTACGGTGGATTTACGGAACGCACCGAAACACCATTGTACTGTGGTAGACAGTAGAAAAAAAGGAACAATCTGCAACTCCAAGTAAAGGGAAGCAAACACTTCCTAGACCGATGAGAAAGCTCACCGCCGGGTCGTAGGAACACTGTTTGTGTAGGCTGTTCTCCGTTTTTATATCTCTCTACGTATTATATCTCTCTGTCTCACATCTTCTCTCGTACACTATCAAACTATTGCTATCTTTCTCTCTCTCTCTCCTTCTGTCTCTCTCTTCCTCTTGCTGTTAATAGGGATGCTTTTGTCGTAACGTAAGGACGTTACGTGTTTGCCGCTAGGTGTTATTGCAAGATGTGTAGCAGTGTGTTAAGGCTTATCGAAACACGTGTTTCCCTTACTGTTACTGATTAAGTAAACTGAACCCGAAACCGGCTATCGGTACACCGGTTGCACTGATTAAAAGCAAAGTCAACAAAACTGCTCCCAGAAGCAAGGAGCGCTGCAACCAAACATATACAAACATCACGCACTTTCAACTATGTGTGTACTTGTTTCAATTAAATTTCCACTGCTGTTAATGCAACAAAGAAGGCCCCTTGTTTGCTCGTTAGCTTCTGGCCACTGTTTAACATTGAAGCTCGTATCGTTTAGCTTTGTTAAGCGAGCCGAGTTTTTCGATGTGGATGATTTTTTTTTCCTTCTTTATTATGACAATGCCACTGTGGATATTAATATTTTAATTAATTAAATCCGTTTCAATATTAAAAAAGCAGCTATTTATCGTTACAAAAACAGAATGATAAAAACAAAACAATTTCAATATAACAACTCTTCCCTGTTTGATAATAAAAGATCAAAAATGGATGATAAAACAAAACAACGATCCCATCCGGAAAAGGAAAGATAAAAAAAGCATATTAAAAGTGTAGATCATCAACCAGCACCGATATGGTTAATGTTAATTATTTCCGGTGCAACAAAAAAGTAACCACCGTGTGTGTACCTTTCACTTCACTCAGAAACGGTTTCTCTTCTGGCTTCTCCTTTTTCCGGTCGAGCTTTTAAAAGCAAGAACGTGCTCTCTAGCTCTCTCTTTTATCCGATTTTCAACAACAACAACAAAAAAGTCAAAAAGGTGAATAATAAAAAGGAAACAAACGTGAAAAACCGCACCACGATAAAGAACCAAAATGAAAAAGAACAAAAAAACACGAGACAAAAGGGAGAGATAAAGGCCCCGCGCGTTTAGTACATCACTAGTAGAAAGAAGACAATATTGAACAGAATTATGATAAGGCAGCGATAGTGTGTTGAAACATGAATATAAAATATTCATTTATTTCGTTGCTTTTTGTTACTATTTATATACAAGCGGCAAGACGAACGTGGCGAGGCAGTAGGTCGAGCAGAGGGAAGAGAAAGAGAAGAGAGAAAAAGCGAAGTGGGAAAAACTGTGTAGAAGAAAAGAAAAAACGAAGCAAAATACACAATAGAATTAAGAGTGAGCTATATATATATATATGATGTATTTGTGGCTTGTTGCTGTTTATTAATGTCCTTCGTCTCCTGTGTGTATTGTACACTTTCTTCCACCGTCAGCCAATGGAGCAAGAGCAACGATTGTAACCGTTGAAGTGAGTAAAGCAGAGAGAGAAACACACTAGATAGGCTTATCGATAGGAAATTGCATATATGCTTCCCGGCGATGTGGGGGGATTTGAGGTGGCTGCTCAGTGCACTCCCGCCGCTGCGGTGGAAAAACCAACCGGCTTGCCACACCAAATGGAACTTTACGCTTCCATGTGACATTTGTACATTAGCATTTTATTCGTTGTGAAGGCGAGCAGTTGATCATGTTGATGTTTAAGCCGAACTGGTAGAGGAAATGCGTATATAGAAGGATCATTTAGTTATTAAGAAGAGTTGTAAAAGCTATCGCCTATAAGAACGTGGCTACTGAGCAAGATAGAACGAGAAAGACAGAGGGAGAGAGAGAGAGAGCGAGAGAGAGATCAAGAAAGCAAGAGATGGTTAAAGTGCATATTATATGGACGTTTGTATTTTAAGAGCAAGCATCATATTTTAAGACATCGTAGAAAGTATTCTAAACTAGCGAAAACGGACTAGCGGTGTGTTTGTTTGCCAAGGAGAAGACACGCGCGCACTTGTTGAGTCGTTGCGACACGTGCGAGAGCAAGAAGGAAATGGCGCACACTGAAGAATTTAAATTGACAGTTGTACAGTAACGCGCGGTTTACGGAAGGAAGGATTATTTATCATCTCCCCAATTTGACGTTACGATTTAATGCCGATAGTTTATGCAGTGCAGTGGGGTCCGTTCTTCTTCAAGTGTATTTTGTTATTTAACGCGCAAATATTTATCACGCACTTTTTTTGCATCTTTTATAAACAGTTATATATGCATGCGTTTGCCTATAAGTAGAGGCTAATTTGTGGTTAAAATGGGTACAGCAGTTAAGATTGTGCCGGTGGGTTAGAGTTTAAAGGGCATTTAGAATTGTGTTTTGTATAGCATCCTATTTGCCCATCTGGTTGGCAAACATATAAAGAGAAAGAGAATATAATTTACGGTAAGGTGTAAATTTTCCCCTAACTGAAAAACTCAAATACACGCATTCAAACCATTCACAAACCAACTAATTACCGTGTCCTCTCTATCGACTGTTGCCACCAAAAATCTTTCCCAGTGTCTACATACATTTTCTAAAACCCCTAAATATTCTCTATTTATCGGAAGAAAGCAGTGAATTTTGCAGTTTACAGACAAAATTTAGAAGAATAAAGCGTGGCATTGCCTTGCGAATTGCATAGTTTAAGGCAACACTGCGAAAAATGTTCACGAAACGCCCAAATCGATGCAATCAGCATGACAAAATTTCCGTTTTGCTTTATTCTTGTTAGCTACTGTTAAAAAAAGGTTAACCACACACTTGTTTCATTTTAACACAATTCGACGTCTGTCTTATCAAAGTGAGTTGTAAATAGCTGTGTGTCCTATAACTGACAAGGCTAAAAAAGGTTATAAGTTATTGAAACCCACAACTTTTTAGCGATAGCTTTGTAAGGGAAATTACGAATATCTTGTGTGAAATTCAATATTTTCTTACACTCATTTTTGCTGCAAAAAATAGTATGTTTAATTCCAAATCGTGCATTCTTCCTTTCTACTTCCTGCTAAGCTTTACAATTTTCTTTTACACTGATAAACCTGTGCCAGGCAAGATTTAGAAACATATAAACACGGAAACAGATAAAATGTCAATGTGATTTCACTATAACTGCATTTAAGACTTACTACTGAGGTGCAGCATCTAAGTGTTTTTAAAACTTATAACGGGAAATGCTAAAAGACACACACCTCTTCACTCACTCACTCACTCACTCACCCACTAACGCGCAATGGTTTAAGCACTATTGTTGAAATAAAACTATTAACTGCATGAAAATATTTTTCATGATACGTACCAACGGGACACTGTCGCTAACTCAACACATACTCGTGGAATAGTACTCGAAACAGACCGTGGAAGGAAATACACGATAAAGCACGTAAAGCAAATAAACTAAAACTAATTGGAAAACCAATGAAACAACTGATAACTGAGAGACGTGAACGCAACTAATGCAAGCGATGTATGTACGTCAAAACTGATTTTAAAATAAAAAAATATAGAGCAAAAGGGAAGAAAGAAAAACAAATGATCGACTTACGGAACTACATTGAAGCACACCAAGTGGAATAGGCATAAGGTATATAGGATCATAAGGAAGTGCTAAATGTGCCCCACTGATTATCCTTCCCGAGATGATGCTCAATTCTCAGCACTGTTTCTGTTTCGGTTAAATGATCTTGCAGAGATGGCAGAGAATGAAAAATAAGAATCGGTTTAAGAAATGTGTTTGTGTGTGTGTGCGTGTGTGTAACTAGTTGGAATTTGGGAAACGATATTGGGGCGCAAAACGAATGTGGACAAAAACATCATCGGAAATAAAATTGTAACGTTACCAAAAAGCTGCTGTGTGTTGTTCTTTCTTCACTCTCTCTCCGAAATTCTTCCAATCGAGCTTTTTCATCATAAGACACTGTTCACTTTATTCCATATTTCACCGTTCGCCGACCTAAACAATTCGCCTGAACACGTCCAAATTTTCCTGATCCAGAAACAGCAAATTGAACACATCGTTGTAAAACTCCGGATAGTACTCGCACGCCCGCTGACAATCCGGCGTAAAGTTGACCTCCAACAGTTTCGGCTGTATCCTGCTGCCGGCCTCCGTCCACTCGAGCATCAAATCTACCGCATAAAGGCCGCGCGATTGAGCACTTGCACCGATACCGCACGGCGGCCCCAATCGCGTAGCACCCTGCAGCATCTCCTTCAGCATTTCACAAATGTCCGCCTCGATCGCGTCCCAGGGATGGTGCGGGTACTGGGCGCGCCAGCATTGCACGAACTCATCACACTTCATGTGGCGCAACTGAAACTGACCATAGTTCATGACGGTAAAGTGTTTCTCGTAATCGTCGAAATCATCCAGCTGGAAGGGTTTGTTGGCAAAGCGCAGGAAGAAGTTCGTGTACACGTAAGCGCACAGCTCGTCGACGCTCCTCAACAGCAGCACGTACCGCACGTCAAACTTGACGCTTGCTTCGAGCTCTGCCCGCTCGAACAGAACCGGATGCTCGATGTACTTCTGCGCAATCTTTGGTCCCGTTTGCTGCAGACGCATAATTTGCGTCAGATTGTCCGTAATGTGCGTATCGAGCGTACGGGCCAAATTCCATGGCTTCACAATCCAGTGGTTGTCCATGCCGCGCTGGGCACGGTTCTGGTAGTAGCTGACGAAAGGTACCAGCTCCGTCTTCAGATTGTACGTTACCGGCAGCCAGCGTGGGTTGGGTGCTAGTGATGGTTCTTCTCCACCGGTCGGCGGTTGCTCCTTGGCCATTCTACGGCAAACGATGCTGAGCAGATCCTTGATCGTCATTACGTTCTCGAAGGGGAACTGGTTTACGAACTGGTTCGGATTGCTTTCGCTCAGCTCGCGAAAATCCTTGAAATGACTCGTCATCCAGAGAATGTCCGCTTCGGCCGGATCGGTTACAATTTCATAAGCCGCATCCGTCAGGTATTGGTTCACAAGGTCATACTGCGAGTACACCTTCAGCGATCGGTTTCCGTCGATAAGCGGCGGTGGCACGTCCGGATCCGGCAGGGACTCTTCAATGTGACCGGCCAGAAAGTATTCCTTCGCCGGTTCTACTTGAGCGAAATCTTCCTTCACGAACGAATCGTACCGCCACGGAAGCAGCAGAGCATCCCGTTCCCGCGAACCGGTTGGCGCACTTTCCACGAAATCTCGGTACAGATTTTCACCCTCCTCAATGTCCTCCGTTGGGAAGAGCAAACTGTACGTGATACCTTCCGCGATGTGCATGAACGGAACGACCCGACAGTTGGGTGAATCACCGTGCAGTATCGCACTTCCCACCTCGTCCATTACGTACCAGATCGGCATTCGGTTTTCCACCGACAGTCCGTCCGCGTGCAACGAATAAGTATTGCACCAGCGCCACATGTCCTGTAGGATGCGCGGGATGTACGTGTTCGGCGGTACATCATCATCTTGCTGCAGTCCCATCATGACGGCCAAACGGCTAACCAGCTCCGGATGGGCGTTTAGTAATTGGCGAGCGTTGTCCGTACGAAATGTCCACGCATGATCGATTAAATAGATCTCCGTCGGATCGTCGGCTTTCAGTCCGCCTTCTTTGGACACTTGCAGCGTCCACACGGGATCTTCCGGTGCTCGAGGCTCATCACCGTAATCCACCGCTAGCAGGGAGAAGGAAAGGCCTGCATCGAACACCTGATCAGATAGCTTACGGTACAGCTCTGGCCACAGTAGTTCCGGCACACCAGACGATTGTAGTTGAGGCTTGTGAGCCGCTTCGAATGCTGCGTAATCCATTCGGACAAAAGATACAGTACTGTGTTGTATTGTTTTCGATCAACAGTTTTAATCACACCGGAATGCGGCAACGTGCCATTCGATTGGCAGAAACGATGTAAACAAACCGGTGATTATTTTGACAGCTACGCCCAAGGTAACCTTGTACGTTCGGCAAAGGTGTGACGAATTGAAAATACGATTTCGCACTATGGGTTCGTTGGGACGAGCAAGTGGACCGATATCTTTTATTCAAATTAAAAAAAAAATAGTCCTGTTATTAAAATAATATAATATTTAAACATACTTTGCCTTTTTCAACACTTTTCTCTTACGTAGATGGCTATAAATACCGGGCATGTACATTGACGCACCATTTCCTTCCAGATTTCTTTCCAAATTAAACGCAACCATATTCCTCTTGCTATTGGCGCTACGACAGAGAATAACTTAGCACGTTCTACTTAATTTATTTGGGAGCCGATTAATAAATACGCGTTCTTACAGATTAACAGTAACGATTCACTACCCATAGGATGACACAAATAAATAAATAAGTTAATAAATACTGCCAAAAAAAAAACTTACTTAGCACTTAACAAAACGCTGCTCGCCTAACATTGGCGTGGAATAAATACTGGCGATCAGAGCAAGCTTTCAGTCCAAAACAATTACAGTACATAATACAAATAAACAAAGAAACACGTTCAATGTCTCTGTGTGGCACATTCCACCACCAGTTTGCGAATAACAGTCACGGGGCGTTGTTTAGTTGCGCTATACCTTAACGAAGCTAACTAACCTAGTATGAAAAAAAATAACCGAAAACGCTTAACATTATACAAAAATGAACAACACACACGCGAGACGCGGCTTGCCTCGGCACGCTTGTGAACTTCAAATAATGGCAAATTAGTAAAAAGAGTCCGCTGTATAACCTGCTGCTTCTTACAAGTTGTCCTACGTAACGGCTGGCAACACGACATACTAAATATATATGTATTTATATATTACCATGATGTACGCATACGCTAGATAATTTGTTCGAGTTGAAGTAGATTTTGTTTAGCTTTTCTTTTTTCTTTTGACTACGCGACATGTGGTGATTTAGTGTTTAAGGGGTTTGTCTTACTGATGATGCTTCATGCTCATGTGTCTTCACAAATTCGCAATCTTGCTTATGTTGGTTGCACTAAAATTACGAAATGATCGCAAATTCTACACACTAATGTTTTCTTTTTTCCTTCTTTCTTTGTTTTCAGGTACACCGGTAGCTTAGAGAATGTGTTTATCGATTTGCAATGATCAATCGAGATCATGCATGTGTATGATGCTCATTTTGATCATCTGCCCGCTTCGTTACTGCTGCTCTATCTGTCTTTGAACCACGGCATCGAGTTGCTTACACCCGATGCGCTAAGTCGTAGGTTGCTAGTCAATTTGGCCTAAAATCAAATCAATTTAATGTTTACTTATTACTTACCATCGGAATATATTGAGTATCGTAAGAAACTTTTCAGTGAGAGCATTGTCATCGTGTTTCGCTCCATTCGCTTCCCATTTTTGGCTCGTTCCCAACACATTCTATCGTACCATGTGGATGCGCTTGGCATGCAGAACCAGATAGCGCTTTTGCTTCGTGCTGAAACCGCACAGCGGGCACTGGTACGGTTCCGTCGTAACGTGCGTCAGTTTGTGCTTTTGCAGACATTCGTTCGTGTTGAACTTCTTGTCGCACTGGCTGCAGGAGTAGTTTCGCTCATCCAGATGGACCAGCTCGTGGCTTACGAGATGGTTCCGGAACCGGAACTTTTTGTCACAAAACCGGCAGCTAAACTGTAGCTTATCGTCATGCACACGCATGTGATTGTACAGCGCCACGTTCGTTTTGAACCGCTTATCGCACACGGTGCAACCGAAATTACGCTCCCGCGAGTGCAGATTGGCAATGTGATTGTTCAGCAAGCGTCGATTGCCAAACTTTTTCTCGCAGAATGTACAATCGAACTTTTTTATGTTCAAATGCACCTGGTTCACGTGGTAAGAGTATGCGCTTCGATTGCCGAGCGTCTTTTCGCAGATGTAGCAATACAGCTTACGTCCTTCCACGGTTTTCATCGCGTCGGGGGTGGCTGCTGCAGCCAGATCCTTCTCATCATTTTCCTTGTTTGTGCTACCTTCTCCGGATTTTACTTCCGTCGTTTGCTGGCTTCCTTCAGCCTCTTCCATTTCACCCTCGGGCTCATCTTCTCCCATGCCCGATCCGGACGCCATGCTTTCCGGTTCCTGTTCCGTTCCTTCGGTCACGGACACGGGTTGCAGTAAGCTTAGTGCATGCATCGTCATGTGCTCGATTAGGATAGCCCGATCTAGATAGTTATCACACTGCTCACAGTGAAAGATCTGCTCCCAATGTTGATCCTTCAGGTGATCCACTAGTGCCGTTTGAGATTCGAATAATGTACTACCGTTAGCGGACCCAGCATCCGTGCGGCAAAATGTACACGTAATTGTTCTGCTTTTAGTTGAAGATTTTTGACTAAAATTAATACAAAATAGAAACCCACAATAAACATCGGCAATCAACAGTACAAGGACATGATTTACTTTTACCTCTTCTTCGATTCTTGATCGTGATGGGATGTTGCTGTTGGCGGTGGTGCAGCACTAGCAACATTCTCCAATCTGCCACCAAGATGCTCAGCGTCCTCCTTCGCTGAATGGTCATTCTTATCCATCTGTTCGTCGTGCGTACCGTTCGCTAGCAATTCCGTTTGCCGTTGCTCTTCGCAGGATTTCAGTATCGATTCAAACCGTTCCTCCATCACGCGACACTTCTCGAACAGGTCGTGCCACTTGGTGATGATGTCTTTGCAGCAGAAACAGATTTTCGTCGGCAGTGTCCCATTCTCTTCGATATCCACGTTCAGATACTTTGCTATCTTGCCCCGCAGGTCGTTCTGGTAGCGCGAATGTACCGAGGTAAGCGTTTCATCCGTTTTTCCACATATGCGACAAATCTTCTTGAAATCGATAAGGGCCGCCCTAGATTCACTCGCGGCAGAGGTGGCCGTGCTCGGCGCGCTTTTCCGTACGATATCCATCGCGGTCGTGTACCGTGCAATGAGGGCCGTGCTACGGTTGCAAATTATGTGTTTCGCGTCGTATTTTCACATTTTTCGCACCACTTTTGCTTCATTGTCGTCTACAACAAATTGTTTTCCTTTTTCTTTTTTTTCGATCTCAACAAATTGAGTTGTGTTTTTTCGCCGTCAACGTGCGGTATTCGTTTATGATAATGGAGCTCAATACTTCATGTATTTATCTTTTTCCATTCTTTTCAGTCATTGACAAAAATTAAAGAAAACGATGTGTTTTTGCATAAAAACTATTGTTTTAGCACCAAAATCAGGGTTAAGATTTTTTTAATAGAAATAGAAAATGAAATCGTCCTTTTGAAATGATTGAAATGCAAAACTACATTCTGCTTCGAAAATCACTTTGCCACCCCTGACCATTTTTCCTACAACGCTGTCAGTGACACATATTTGACAGCAACACATATTATTTTTCTCGTTTCCAGTTCGTTCGGGTGCATATTGTTACATGTTTTAAACGAAAATTGTGATCTCCCTATTGTAGAACATAATGGTACGTGTATTTCGTGGTCTGCAGCTAACTAGCTAGAATAAGCTACAATCATTATATGAATTAGTCCCGGCTATGATCCGTCTGAAAGTGCGCTCAGAAAATCCGATACGTCCCGGTTCCATGACGTCATCAGTTGATATGTTGGATATGTCGTGCAAACAGTGTAGCAATTAGTCGACAGAGCGCGTTATCAAAGCTAATACTTTTGCAACCCTCGCTTTCCTTTGTAGCTGCAGTTTATGCTTCTGTTCAGCCGACAAGGCAAACTTAGGCTACAGAAATGGTACGTCGCACATTCGGATAAGGTGAAGAAGAAGATCACCCGCGAACTGATCACAACAATCCTCTCCCGTAAGCCCAAGATGTGTTCCTTCTTGGAGTGGAAAGACTGTACCATTGTTTACAAAAGGTAAGTAAACGCGAGGCTCACTCGTAGCAGAAAAAACGGGAACATAATTGTAATCCGCAATCGCTTCAATCTCTACAGATACGCCAGCTTGTACTTTTGCTGCGCTATCGAACAGAACGACAATGAGCTGCTAACGCTGGAAGTAATACACAGATACGTGGAGCTGTTGGACAAGTACTTCGGCAGTGTAAGTAGCGCAGTGTACGCTTTGTTTCGCACAGTGTGCCACAAACTATTAACGCTCGCTCTCGATGGTTTTGCAGGTCTGTGAGCTGGACATCATATTTAACTTCGAGAAGGCCTATTTCATACTGGACGAGCTGCTCGTGGGAGGCGAAATACAGGAAACGTCCAAAAAGAATGTCCTCAAGGCAATAGCGGCTCAAGATGTGCTACAAGAGGTCAGTACACCCGATGATTCTTACGATATATAAGCTCACAGTAAGCGAGAAACTCCCTTGCAAAACGATGTCATCAAAACGAGACTCTTGCCACCATCCATGTTACAGAAGCTACTGCAAACCACAGACACACAGACAACCGAAAACGATGCCTTAAGCTGTGTTTTTTTAGTTTTAATTTACATTCTCATTCAGCTACACAAAACAAACACGCTCTATCGGCTCCCTACGCTCATCGCTCACCGTCAGCCACAGCGTGTATCAAATACGCTGTCCTGACGTTGCGTTAAATAAGCTTTTCCGTTTATATCGCATCTGTGCTATTTATTTCCCTGCCGATTCATGCCAAACTGTTGTTATTTTGCTCGACCATTTCCGTGTGTCGGTTCAGGTGGAGCAGCGATATTTGTTTGTTAAAGTTTTGTTCTGTTGATCTGCGTGCTTTTTAGTTAGTTATATTGTCCTTGTGTTATGTTATGTTATTATAATCATTTTTAAATCAATTTTACACCATATACTACTGTAAGATTAGTTACTGTTTGAGTTGGTTTGTTTGCCCACAAACAATCAATCCACAATCAATTTATCTGTCTTGCCCGAAGCCAAAAAATGCCCAATTTTATTCTATCTTTTTGCTTTGTTATGTTGTCATATTCTGTTTTGTTTTGTATTACAATTATTTTTTTTTTTACATAAATGCCTCTTCATTTTGTTGGAGCCCATTGGCGGTGATATGTAGGGTACCCAAACACACAGACACACATGATCGTGTGGGTTGGTGTATAGAGTAGGTAGATCAAGAAAGATCTCCTATTAATCATATCATTCCTTGTGAAAGGTTGCAGAAAGTTTAAACGTAATTCGTCGATAGAAAAATGTCCACCCTTCCTTTTTTCTTTTAAAAGGCATGAACAGTGTAGTACTTAAATTAGCCTAAGCGTTTAGCGTTTAAGTAATTTAGTCACAATAACAGCATCCTAATGTTTAACATAACTGTTAGATCGTATGTGGAATGTGCCCTGCTGCAATTTTAAAACAAACAAAAAGAACATCCTCTTACATTCTTACTGTTTTAGTCGTTCCAATTTAGTACCATGTATGTTCTAGTGTCGTAGTGTCTTGTCTTATGTCTTCTTGATCTATCAAAAAACCCTTAAAAACACAGATATCCAGCATGTATGCGAATGCGTTACTAATACCGTTATCGGGTGGGTAGCTTAGATTTTGTGATGTAGTTTCTTTAGAATGGCTAGAAAATATGTCCGTCCGTTCGTTCGTCCGTCCTCACTGCGTCTCTCTCTCTCTCTCTGTCTATACTGTTTCCTTATCTTTGTTTTTTTCCAAATCAGAGTAGAATTTCAGTATTTACAATTCAAGTCAACTTCCCTCCAATTTTTAGTTTTATATTATTCTATTTTTGTTACTTTATCACCGAAGAAGGAGAACTTGATTTACCATTTGCATGAGCTGTTTTGTTGTGCAAGAATTTTCTTATTAAAATTGACAAGTTCGCTTATCCAGCTGCTTCGTTTGCAACCATTTTGACCGGTATGTTTAGCTTTTTCGCGCTTTCGGAAAAGAACTTCAGTACGGTAGTAGGATATCGTGCCATCAAAAACAAACTATCTGCTTTTTTCATCTCCTTTTCCTTCAATTATTTCTCTTTCTCTCTCTCTCTCTCTCTTTCTCTTTTCTTTCACGATTTTACTCTACGAATTTTGTGTACTGTTGTTTTTTGTGAGAAAAACGCAAATTGGAAACTTAATGTGAACGAAAACTGCTACACAACCACCACCTACATGGCCATATAATGTGTGACACAATTTGATCGTATCCTTTACCATCGTAAATGGATGCACCGACCGTTCAAATGATAGGATTTAAACGAAACCCTTAACTAATGAATTGGCCCATTACACCCGCTGTAGGTAGTATCGAATAAGGCTCATGTTTATTTTGGTTCAAATTAATCGCTAACTGCTTTGTGCTATTTTATGCGAGAGTATTCTATCTTTATTGGCGCTAGGAAGTTGCATGCTTGACGCTTAAGCGTACGAAAGTTTTGTTGGTTTAATAAAATTTTAAAACAACAAAATAACACACACGCCGCGAATGTCTCTCTCTCTCTCTCAATGCGCCGAGATGTGTGCTGCAAATTGCTTTTATTTATTTGTCTTTTTGTGTATTCTTCTTCTTCTTCCGTCCCGCACAACAAACGAACCCGATGCAGCAAAAGGAACTGGAGTGCTAATGTGCGAATATTAACGAACATGAAAACCGTGCAAAAGTGCACAATAAACCAAAACAATATGGCGATTTGATTAAAATGATTAATTTACTGTTCTGCTATTGCATTTCGCGTTCAGCTGGTTCAACTCAAGCAGTCAAAAAGGTTAAAATAGTCAATAGTTTATGGATAATTGGTTGGCAAACAATATGTGGCTTTGTCCTTCGTTTTGGCTTGCGCCGAACAGCAGGCATAGTGTGTGGCAATCGACAGAGCTGGGCTGATACAGAAATGAGCGCATCCTCTTCATCTATGCTGTAAATATGCAAATGGTTAGGATTATTCAAATGTGCTTTTACGTTAAATATTTAAATTGTTCGTTCTCGTTACTGTTACATTAGTTTTCATTCTTAAGTGACTTTCGTACTGTCTCTCTCTTTCTCTTTTGATCAATTTTGGTCCTTCAAGTTTGCTACTATCTAGAATTAATTAGATTTTCATTCATTCGCTTCTTCGAAATAGTAGTTATTTCGCAAGCATATGCAGGAAAAGCCCCGCAGCAAATTTTGCATTGTCTTCGTCGCAATACGAAAGAGAAATCGGGATCTTCTCTGGTGCTGGGATGCAGTGCATCATTACATTCGCTCCGCTATCATTCTGCGACAGAACCATCTCTTCTTCTTATGTTGGTTGGAATTGGGACCACAGCATTTCGCGTTTAATTTCGCCGCCACTAAATTCACCACCTTCTGTTACAGGTCTTAGACGATGAAGATTATTTTCTATTGTACTAAATTCAAACCCGATTCGTACACCATCACTTCGGTTTGTTTGGTTTTCCGTCTACCGTCGTTTGCCTTTAGCTTTTTCGCGCTTTCGGAAAAGAACTTCAGCACGGTAGTAGGATATCGTGCCATAAAAAAAACGATCTGCTTTTTTCATCTCCTTTTCCTTCAATTATTTCTCTTTCTCTCTCTCTCTCTCTCTTTCTCTTTTCTTTCACGATTTTACTCTACGAATTTTGTGTACTGTTGTTTTTTGTGAGAAAAACGCAAATTGGAAACTTAATGTGAACGAAAACTGCTACACAACCACCACCTACATGGCCATATAATGTGTGACATAATTTGATCGTATCCTTTACCATCGTAAATGGATGCACCGACCGTTCAAATGATAGGATTTAAACGAAACCCTTAACTAATGAATTGGCCCATTACACCCGCTGTAGGTAGTATCGAATAAGGCTCATGTTTATTTTGGTTCAAATTAATCGCTAACTGCTTTGTGCTATTTTATGCGAGAGTATTCTATCTTTATTGGCGCTAGGAAGTTGCATGCTTGACGCTTAAGCGTACGAAAGTTTTGTTGGTTTAATAAAATTTTAAAACAACAAAATAACACACACGCCGCGAATGTCTCTCTCTCTCTCTCAATGCGCCGAGATGTGTGCTGCAAATTGCTTTTATTTATTTGTCTTTTTGTGTATTCTTCTTCTTCTTCCGTCCCGCACAACAAACGAACCCGATGCAGCAAAAGGAACTGGAGTGCTAATGTGCGAATATTAACGAACATGAAAACCGTGCAAAAGTGCACAATAAACCAAAACAATATGGCGATTTGATTAAAATGATTAATTTACTGTTCTGCTATTGCATTTCGCGTTCAGCTGGTTCAACTCAAGCAGGCAAAAAGGTTAAAATAGTCAATAGTTTATGGATAATTGGTTGGCAAACAATATGTGGCTTTGTCCTTCGTTTTGGCTTGCGCCGAACAGCAGGCATAGTGTGTGGCAATCGACAGAGCTGGGCTGATACAGAAATGAGCGCATCCTCTTCATCTATGCTGTAAATATGCAAATGGTTAGGATTATTCAAATGTGCTTTTACGTTAAATATTTAAATTGTTCGTTCTCGTTACTGTTACATTAGTTTTCATTCTTAAGTGACTTTCGTACTGTCTCTCGCTTTCTCTTTTGATCAATTTTGGTCCTTCAAGTTTGCTACTATCTAGAATTAATTAGATTTTCATTCATTCGCTTCTTCGAATTAGTAGTTATTTCGCAAGCATATGCAGGAAAAGCCCCGCAGCAAATTTTGCATTGTCTTCGTCGCAATACGAAAGAGAAATCGGGATCTTCTCTGGTGCTGGGATGCAGTGCATCATTACATTCGCTCCGCTATCATTCTGCGACAGAACCATCTCTTCTTCTTATGTTGGTTGGAATTGGGACCACAGCATTTCGCGTTTAATTTCGCCGCCACTAAATTCACCACCTTCTGTTACAGGTCTTAGACGATGAAGATTATTTTCTATTGTACTAAATTCAAACCCGATTCGTACACCATCACTTCGGTTTGTTTGGTTTTCCGTCTACCGTCGTTTGCCATCTTCCACGATCAAAGACACTACAACGCAAAACATAACCTAAGACACAACCGTTTTTCACATTTGATCGATTGCTTCAAGTGAGAGGATTTCTTTTTAAGAGTTTTTCGTGCATAAGTTCATTTCGGAAAAAAAATCTACGTCCGACAGAAAAAATCCGTCTGGCAATGCTTTTCAGCATGCAACAACCATACTTACATGACTTAACGATTAATAACATAAGCGACACAGAAATCAAAAATAATGCTGACAAGGGCTTCTTAATAGTAAACTTAACAAAAACGGAAGTATTATTCATTATTCTTTACACTAAATAGCATTCTATTTTTCTCACAAGCTGAGTGATAACAATTGGCAATACATATATTTCGGTAATATTTTAGATTACAAAAAAAAACAATTACAATTGCAATCACCTCACAAATAATCTTTTGTGAAAAGGAGCGTTAAACAAATAAACAATACAGAGATAGAAACAAAAACAACAAAACAACAGCCCCCTCCACGTCATACACAACACATGTAACAATGATATACTTTTTAGTTAGGAATCATGTTCCCAAAAGAAATATGCCCAAAATATACACCACCCAACACACAACTTTTTACTCTTTTTTGTTACTTTTTCTTTCGGTTTTCCCTCGACGTTCTTCTTGGCGTTCGTTTCACTTTGGCAAAATGGAGATGATGTATCTCTGCTTCTTCTGCTGTCGTTCTGTAAAGTTAGGAAAAAAAGGCCAATTTTCCCGTTGTATCACATTTAAAGGTTTCTCGCACAGTTTTACGGGGTTGCAAATCTATTTTCCTTTTCCATGTGCTGGTTTCTTTGTTTCCATTTTATTGGTATTTAGATTTATTATTAGAATGAAAACCATATTTGTATTGTACATTTTCCACTAAATTTTGAAGCCGCATTAGCATTGGGGTGCATTTTTATGTAGAACAATTTGCTTCACTCCGACTAATCGTAGATTTATTTTAATGCTGACCGATATATCGTATATGTTATCTTTTACTCTTATATCTTATACCAAATTATCTCGCTAAACTAAGCCACACCAGCGGTCAACAGGTTTGGATGGTTTGTTTTCTTCTCCTTTCTTCTTATGTATATATTTATATTCTAGAAGTCTAACTTAAACTGTTTTTGTTATTAGCCAACGTACGATTTATATGCATGTATGTAGCAAGTAATGGTGTGGCGTTAGGCAACCCACTTAGAACCACACTCCAACCCATCAACCAGTGTATTCCGGCATGATCCAACACATCGAACCCAAAACATAAAAAGCTCACCGTTTCCAAGCATTACCACTCAACCAACACTGACGATGGCAGGCAGCGCTTACACTTCTTCTCGCTATGTAAATATCATGCAACTACGCAAAACAACACGGGCGCAAATAATATCGCGACAGTACTTTGTAGTATTTTAATGATTTCACACCCTTATCCGGTACCAATTACACTATCCCCTTTTCTCTACCACAGTCTAATCAGTTTATCCGTTCCGATTGGCTAAAGCCTACCAACTGTTCCATCCTATTACTATTAGCACCAACAACAGAAACAGACCAACAACACCTCCCTTTGTATATTGTTATATTTTCCCTTTTGTCCAGGATGAAGCGGCGGACGGTGCCTTAAGAGATATTGGACTGCTCTGAACACAAAAACAAAGCCTTGATCCAGCGATACATCCCTCTTGTGTTTTTCTACTTTCTCTACCATACTTCCTTCAATCCTTTCGGGTTTCTAAGGCCTTTATCAGTTTGCTCGACAAGATACGCGACACGCGCGGCTACCTTTGTACAAGCCAGTAGTGATAGCTTAATAAATCAAATTGCTAGGGTGGTAGAAAGATTCGGGAAAGGTTTGCAAACGTACACATACACGTGTTGTCGCGTTCTATTGGTGTTGTTTTTTTTTAGGAAACGCATGGAAGAAAGTTTTCAGCAAACGTCTTGTTATACAATAAAAAGTGAACGCTTTCACCCATACCGATCGCTCTCTATGGAAAGCGGCGACACCGTGGGTTGTACAATATATTACTCTCTTTTACTCTACAATAGTAGTGACAAATGCTAATTCTTAATACGGTGGATTGTCAAGTATCTACCTATCAATTTGGAATATGTTCATGCTTAATGATATAATTATTTCCCCGTCTTTGCATAACACATACTTAAAACTAGTCCACATTTACCATAACCAAAACTAACTGTAGCGTACGTACAGCAAGTTTTTTTTTTAAAAGCACAGTCGTATTCCGTTTTTCCTCCCTGAACTTTAGGCATGATTAGTGAATATGATGCACTTACCCAGCAAATAGCAAATGCACTAAGCTTATGCGGCTGTTTCCTTTTTCTTTATAATTGAAATATTTGCTCAATGGTTTTCATTTAGTTTGTTTGTTTTTTTTCTAAAACAACTTTGATTTTATTTTATTTTTCAAATCTCTTCACTAATGCTTTACTGAGACTTTCAATAGCAGACCCGTAGGGTGAATTAACAGTGAAGAAATTAGTGATTAAACTTATTCATTTCAATGCAGTCGACGGTTTGATTGTTGCTGATGAAACAAACACATTCTTTGATCGTAATCAATGTTCTTGCTGCTGTGTTGTTTGCATCTTTTGTTTTTTGTTTCCATTTCCATCCAATTTACCATCCATTAACACACATATGCTGTTCTCTAAAAATGAATCACCCCCAAAAAAGGGGGTGACACTTACTACCTCATAGTCGCGATCGTCTTTCCACTTTCTCCTATTATCCCATCACGCATAATTATCATCATCCGCTCTGCTCGAGCTCTTCTCTAATCGCAACCGGTTCTCGGTACAAAGCAAATCCAAAAGCGAACCAAAAGTCAAGCTCCTTCTTCTTACTCCCCCCGAAAAAGGTACGTAGAAGTGTATGTGTGTGTGTTTGTTTGTTTGTTTTGTATGTGTGTTTGTCTCTGACCATGTCCCCCATGATTGCATGTTTATGTGTTTTTGATGTTCTTCAAATGCAGCTCTCCCTGATAATGTTTGCCGAATGCACGAACGCAACACATACCGTCAAGTGCTAAGCAAATGCATTTTGCATCCACTAACAGTTGTAACTGTTTCGTACCGCACAGTCCTTTTCTAGAATATTGCAAACTATTCTTAATTTAAAAGCTGATACACCACCACTTTCTATAGCTGCAACTATATTTTTCGGTTTAAATATAACGTTTGCAGTAAGAATAAGCTATGTTTTGTTCATCTGTTTTTTATTAACTGACAATTATCATTATTTAATTTCATCCAACATTATTTTTTCGAGAGTTTTTCTTGATTTTTACTTAAGGTTTAGCCACAATTACGCCTTGACCGTCTAGCGAGAACTTATTTAGTTTATTAAACGACATCTCATATTGGAATAGAAACATTTAATCTAAAATATCCATAAACAAATGACGCGTTCCCACATTCAAATATTCATTTTACGATAAAAAATTCTATTGTATCGCAAAAGTCGTATTTGTATGTTAAACCGAGTGACAAGTTTTTCCATATTTTGATTTTTCAATCTACATTCACTTCCTGTATACCAAAGTAATCCATTTTTATCGGGAATTATAAGCAGAAAATGATTTGACGAGCAAATGGTTCCTCGAAGTTATAAATTTCAACTTAAAAGCGGGTTTTCGCTTATTTGACCGTCGAAATATGATGAAATTTGTAAAATTTATTGATTTCAAGAAATAATCAAAGTGATGTGTGAAAGTATTACAAAATAAAATACATTTGAGCGTAATTTTTCTTATACGGCTATACGAAGTGGTGTATGCAGTGTGTATTGTCACAATCTAATTCAAACTTATGTTCTTTGTTTAACTATAGCACGGCTATGGTTTACTTGTATTTTTTTGTTCATTCTAACCGTGTTTAGCTTCTCTTTTATTTTGTCTTTTAGTAACTGTTCAATCTAGTACTTTTGCATTTCTCTAGCACAGGACTGGGAGTTAGTAAGCGTTAGTTGTTTTTGTTCTTTTCATTTGCATTTTAAAAATAATCTACAATTGTTTCTTGTTTTACTACTATCACCATTCGTTTTGATACATATTAACAAAGTAACTCTCGTTTTCTATTGTTATATTGTTGCATTGCTTTCCGCTCTATTAATAAAAATGAAACTCTCTCTCTCACTCTCTCGTAACACTCAATGAAACGAAAACAATTATGAAATATGAAACAATTTAAGAAAAAAAGTGGAAAAGAAACACTCGATAGACAATTTTTTGTTTGCTCTTCGTCGTGGCAAACCAATTTGCGCGGCAGCACTGCATCGAATTAGAACTGAGAAAAATTAATTAATTCGTACTGTCTTCTTCGTAGGACGAAACGCCACAAGGATTCTTCGAGGATCATGGGCTCGGATAGACGACGGCGGCCGGTGTCGGTGGAACGAGACGTATCCTTTCGCTAGCCAAAGCTCGCAACGAATTATGATTTACGTAGTAGCTAGTAGCAGTAACCGTTTTGTTGGTTGTACAAAACTCTTACCACCTCCTCTCCTACCTGCTGTATTGCTGCAGAGTATTATTTTGGATTTGGCTTTTCAATTTCATCACTGCGCATTTAAGTTTCCTTTACCGAAATACCTTCACTGGTAAAAGGCGCAAATTCGTTCTCGACATATCATTTGTTTCTTTCGTTCGTTCACGAAAACGTTTACAATTTTAATGATCTTGCGTGCAATGGAATTACTGTAAAAATTTGCATATTATATAGAAAACAAAATTCACAAGATACGACATTTTCATCAGACACCGTACTATGACGCTGCGCTACCCAAAAATGAGCTTTCTCCGGGTGAGATTGATTACGAGTACGCTCTATCTCCTGCTCATTCATCATCCTGTACTTAAGACCTGCGTGTGTGTATGTAATGTGTAAGATAATTCGTCAACATTTCCATCGGCATTAGTAGTTGATCCTCGCAATGGAAGGAAGTAGTAATGGTCGTGCATCTTTCATTACCATGCCGAAGCAATCCATTACTATATGTAGAGCTGTTTTGCAGAGAAAATGCACGACGACAAACGATTGATCGACGATAAACGACCTACATACAGGCGGCAGTAGCATTTATATAGTGTAGACCTATTCTCGTTGATAAAGATGTTTAGTTTAACGTTTAATAGTGAGATCTTATTCCAGGATATACTTATCGTAACAAGAACATGCGATTTCTAATAAAATTAGAAGTTAGAATAGAACGTAAAGCCGATCATTTACCTGCTTTTATGATGAAAGGGTGTATATAATGAGAATTTATTTCTGTATGTGTAAAAAAATTAGCCTTTAAAATGTTACATTTAGGAATTGAATAATATTTGAAAGAACTAAACGTTTGACGTAACGCTTTTGTAACCCTCGACTGGCAGGTTGTTTTCTTTAGTGACGTTACCGAGTATCTGTTACGCTTCTTCGGGATCAAAGACAATAGTCTGAAGACTATTCCTTTACCAAAATGTATTTGTTGCAGCTTTGCGCTCCTTGTAACAAATGGAATCACCCTACAGAATTACAAATGGTTATAAATAGTCGATTTGGTCAACATAATGCTATCATCCCACCTTCTTACATCAGAAAAACCGTGAAGAAATAGTGTGTGCTACAAACGATAAACCACGTACAGAAACTTTTATAAAGCAATTTTTTATTATTATAATATTCTTCGTCTAGAAAATCTAGACTTAGTGTACCCAGGTCGTTCCATCTTACCAACTGTATCTGAAATCTTAGTTTAATCTCGTCTTTACAAAGCTAATCCACTCGGCATCACCTAACCACTGAACCCTCTGTACATTCACGATCGCTTCGCTGCTGCCTGTTTAGGTTTCCGGCCTGGTCGTCCCCTTGGCGGTACCACTCCCGATACCGGTGCACCGGATCCTTTCAGTTTCCCAGTCGAAACACACGCCACACTCATCTTACGCTCGTGCACCTTCCGATGTTTGGCCAGATGGTCCGAGCGGGAGAAACATTTCGGACAGTACTCGCACCGATACGGCTTCACACCCGAGTGCGACCGGAAGTGACGGGACAGTTCGTCCGAGCGTGAAAATCTCCACTGACAGCCAGGCCACTTGCAGTGGTACGGTTTATCGCCCACATGTCGCCTTAGATGCGCTTTTAGATGGACCGGTTTAGTGTACACCTTGCGACAGCTTTCAAACGGACAGACAAACGTTCCGGACGAGTCAGGTTCGGTTTCACACGGCCTATGCACACTTTGAACAGTTGCTGGAACCGATTGTGATACTTCCGGTTCGTTGTTGGTGGACAAAACGTTTGCACTATCGGGGACACTTTCCGAAGGATTCGACTGGCGTATGAATGCTTCACAGGATCCGTCACACAGGTAAGTGTTTTCTGGCAGTCGTAGTTCGTTTTCCCACAGTTGGCTAAAGTTAACACAGTTATACTCCAAAATGAAGTCTTCCACGTTCAGTTCGAGCCCCAGATCTCCTCCATCGTCGAGAGAATGTGTAAGTTCTAGTGTGCTCGAAGCTGGTGTTGAGTCTGTTGGTACTGGGCATGATAGATCCTCTCCCCGACACTCTGTAACTTCAAACGTGGGATACGTTAGCTCAGACAACGATAATGCTATGTCCCTGTCATCCTGCAGCTCGGTGTACAGGTGGTAGAATCCGTTGGCCAAAAAATCGTCTGAGGACTGATCAAAGCTACCCAAATCCATGGCTGGCTCGATCCGATCGATGCCGATCATCGGAACTAACTGAATATCGTTCCAACTTTGAACCCGTCACTGTTCCACGAGCTCCTCGTGAAAGATGATACGGCATCCATGCATAGCAATGGGACTGATATCGGCGCAGGCACCGGCATTGGCGGTCTGACGGATTTCGCCGGGATCATCGCAAGTCTCGTAGCTCGTTGTAGTGTGTGTTTGCAGCACCGAATGAGATAAAAATGATAGTCCGTTCGGTGTAGACAGTTCTGGCATTTTTCTGGCCATGGCCAGAACGTTGACGTCGACGACGTTCGGCTCCACGCGAGCCATCTGGCTGCGTGACGTTGAGATATCGAAAAAGTGAGTTCGCAACAGTTAGGCTACGGCGAACGCATTAGTGTCAAATGACTGATTTCCACTAACAAGTTGCATCCAAATGCTGCGTGTGTGAGCTTCGTTCTAATAACCGATGCATGAATGAGATGTTGCAGTGCATCATGGCACGATTGGTTTTTTATCAGTAAATAGCTGTTTAGTTAACTGTTTTCAATACACTTGCCAGAGGGTTTATTTTGTGATATGGATTTCCCATCAATCAGCTTCAAACTAGACGCATGCGATTCGTGGTAGACAGAAAAACCAGATGTCCTCCGGAGGTCGTTTTATCTGTCTCTTTAGACAACATGGTCATCGCTAACGACTGGTCCCTGGGGAGCGTTGTTCTCGTTGCGCTTCTCTTTCATTATTTTTATTCTGTTCGGATGTCTTCTTCGCGGGAAGATTTCGTCTGTGTTTTTAATCAGTTTTTAGGATTCCGTAGGACTCAGATCGAAAAAAGGAATTATTAACCACAAACAGTAGCACCAGAGCCTAGTCTTGCTAGTCGTATTCACAGTGAGATCGTCGTATAGTTTAACATAGGACGTAGAAAGTGCAAGCCAAAGCCCTCTGCTGCCAAGGGCACACGTCGTTCGCAGATCCTTGTCTTCAAAAAGATTTCGTCGCGTAATAGGTCTTCTTCTTCTTTCTTGACCTAATAGACATGGCCTGGTGTCCAATTCGTTTCCAGGAAACACGGTCCATGGCAGCACTCCTCCACCCCCGATTGCATCCGATCTTCCTCAGACCAACGAGCTCGCTGGTAGGGCATGAGTCCGGCATCCTCATCACGTGCCCCAACTAGCGTATCCTTCCGGCTTTGGCAACCGTCAGGATGTCTACGTCGTCAAACAGCTCAGCTAGCTCGTGGTTCATTCTCCTTCTTCACACGCCCTGCTCACACACACCGCCGAAGAACCTAAGCACACCCGCCGAATTTCGTGCGTTGTTGGAGTTTTCTGGATCTCAGGAGTTTGTGGAGCCACGGTCATGGCCTCCGGCAAGCAGGTATTTTGTCTTCGTCGCATTGAGTGTACGCGTCGCATACCACCACAGATGTCCGCCAGATGACGTCGATGTCATCCGCGAAGCCAAGGAATTGGAGAGATCGGGTGAAAATCGTGCCCCGGATGTCGAAGCCCGCGCTTCGCATGACACCTTCCAGAGCGATGTTGAACAGCAAACAGGAGAGTCCGTTCCCTTGCCTTAGTCCCCTATGAGATTCGAACAATGCCGACAGCATGTTCGACACTCTCACCTTGCATTGCAGCCCTCAACAGCCGTACCAGCTTCGCAGGGAAATCGTACTGCCGCATGGTGTACCATAGCTCAGTACGATCAGTACAAACAGGTGGTGCGTGGGGATCTGGTGCTCCCGGCACCTCTGGAAGATCTGCCGTAGAGTGAAGATTTGGTCGGAAGTGGATTTCCCTCCAACAAATGAAGAAATTTGTAGCAAGCGACGTGAGTCTGCAGAAGAGTATTCGGGACAGGATATAGTAGGCAGCATTCAGGACTGTGATGGTTCGGAAATTGGCACAGTCCAGTCTGTCGCTCTTTTTGTACTCTGTTTGAATAACACCCAGTTTCCACTCGCCCGGCGTAATAGGTCTTGTTTACTAAATGATCTTGGAAACATCCCATAGTCCACGGGGAATAGTTGTCCAAGCTACATCCTCCAAGGTGCGTCATATGCCTAGAGACCTCGTAGTCGGAGAGGTTGCATCGCCCAATAAGCCACATTTAGCTAGCGGCCTTGTCCAAAAAGGTTTCTGATCGTCCAAAACGTCTTGATGTGTACGGGACGAAAAAGTCTCTCTGAATCATTGCCACCACAGGCTCCCAAAAGTCTGTTTTCGTGAGCGCTGGGACTCCCAACCTTCTATGTATCGGCGCGTCAGGTCGGAAGATCCTATAACATTGCCTATGTAATTGCCGGACTATTCTGCTATCCTTCCAGTTGTTTCCTCGTTAATCCCATCATCCCAGCGTGGTTTCACGCTCACGTGGAGACGCTCTACCATGTCGAACCTTATGTCGTTGATGATCGATCTGTTTCCGCACACATTTGCTGGTAGGCAGGTTGACGTCATCTACTACACCGATTTTAAAGTTGCGTTCGACTGTTTATAGAATCGATTGCTAATGGCAAAGCTTGAGCAAATGGGTTTCGGTGGAGCCCTTCTACTCTGGCTCTGTTCATTTTTGAAGAATCGTTCATACAGGGTAAGCGTCGATGGGGACTCTGTCGGACCTGTTCATCGGCAAATCTAGAGTTCCTCAGGGTAGCGTCATGAGTTCTTCGTTGTTTTCATTTTTCATCGCTGTCTGTATCAGTTCCTTCCCTCCTAATGTATGTCTGATGTATGCCGACGATGTTAAGTTCTATTTTCCTGTGTCCTCGTCTCGCGACTCCCACTTCCTCCAAAGCTGCGCTGATACATTTGCGGAATGGTTTATCTCCAACGGGTTCATCATTTGTGTCGATAAATGCTGCTTTATTTTGTTTGGTCGCTTTCTCCCGTTAAGCAGCTACATAACTCTCAGCTCTCTGGTTCACTACTCCTGGTCAAAGATCTTGGTGTGTGGCAAGACGATAAACTGTCATTTAAGCCACATATCAATTCAGTCCTCGAGCGAACTAACAAGGTTTGGGCCTCACCACCCGCATGGCGTCTGAGGTCCGTGATCCACTGTGTCTGAGGGCGTTGTACTGCTGCTGGGTCCGTCTTATTTTGTACTTTGCCAGCGTCGTTTGATTTCCTGCAGGCGTCACCTCTATGGATACGCTGGAGAGGGTACAGCGAAAGTTTACGAGAATCACCATCAGGCGCATCTTAAACGACTCCAGTGCGGAGCAAATTGTTAGGCCTTGTCGGGCCAACATCCTTCTATCCAACATCGACTGTCTTACCCTCAGCGACCATTTTCCTTTATATCCTATCCTATCGCCTGCGCGTCCGCCCACCTCTTCTCATCCCCTTGCAAGGAACGAGGTTTTCCCAAAGTGATCCTTGGGTGCTCCAAGTAATCACCAAGGAAAAGGTTGCAAGTAATTACTTTTCACTGGAATTTTTTTAATGTTTTTATTCTTTTAATGCTTTTATTTATTTTTGTTTTAATGCTTTTTTTTCTGTACACTGTAGTTTTTGAGCACTAACCGACACAGTGTGAATTTTAAATTTGCTTTATATCACATTTTAAACCAGATATTAAATTTACTTACCTCATCTCATCTCGTTATCCTCGCCAGATGCCCACTTTCTTTCGAACTAAGTCACTCAATAAAGGTATCGCTCTTTCGTTTTCCATTTCTAAAAATATTCATTATGTTTGTTTCTCGCTTCCAAACATCTGCCGTTCGTTCTGCCTTCACAGTGCGCTTCGTTTCTACATCGCTGTACGCCGCTAACTTACAACGCTACATCATCATCATCGTTCAAGAGCTTCAAAAGGAATCGGGAGCAAACCCGTGTGGTAGTGGTCTGGTCACACAGAAGAGATTGGTGGACACTGTGCAACCCACAATTTGCACGCAATACCGTGATGCGGTTGCCGCCATGTAAGTGGGAGTGAAATGCGCGTCCACGCGTATGTGCGCGTTCTGTGTGTTTAAGGATTCTTTTTCAATCTGTAAATGCCGTCGTTACACGTTTGTTGTTTTTGCATTGCAGCTTTGACTTTCTGTTCTTAGTGTTTCGATTTAACTGAATACATGTGCAGGTGCTGGTTGGGTTTAATTGTACCACTGCAAGCTGATACAAAATCGAGGAAAAACATGACGCAAAGGAAAAATTGTCTATGTAAACGGGATCTGATGTTCAATTAATTTGTCACTTTAATTTAGAAGAAAAAAAAACCTTGGTTTTTTGGTACTTGCATCATTCCATTTCAATCTAAATACTTCATTCAAAAATATATATATACTACTCAACCTTCACCTTCAGCCTATTTCCAAAACTCGACGATGCCACATGAAGGCAGCAACAACGGTGTTGGGAAATATCAGCTACCTTCTCTACCTCGTTCAATATACACACACACAGACACGACGAAACTTTTCTCCCGTACGATGTTGTCTTGTTTGTCCATAACTAAAACAAATAACATAAACAACCAGTTTTGCTTTGTTTTAATTTTCTTTCTTTTTTTTTTGTCCATTTTTACCACTTTATCTCCTTCCTTTTGACCACTCTAATGCGCGTGTTTCATGGTACACCTATGCCAACACACAAACATTAACCGTCATCGTTCTGTTGGTTGAAACCGCTGAGAATGCGCATGAAGGGCTCAAAATACTGTACAGCAGCAGCACTGCGGCTCTGAAATTGGTTATTAAGGGATGGGGGCCAAATTTATCGCTTCGCTCCGCTACTTAAGCAACTGATTTGTTTCGCTAAACTTCCGTTTTTTCCGTTTGTTTCCGTTTTTTTGTCTTCTTTATACAGTTTAATTTTCGTTTGGGTTTAGTTTTTTTTTTACATTTTCTGTTTGTTTCTTCCGTGTGCGTGTGTGTTTTTCTGATGTTTGTTTGATTTACCTTCACTCCATATATTTGTATTACCTTTTGTTTGACACTGTTGGGATGAGCTTCGTTTTGCTACTTCACGTTGATGCGGTTTTAGTTCTTCAGCTTGCTGTGTTGTGGATATTATTTATATTATTTTCTTCGCTATTATTCCTCTTTTTTCTTTTCTTCTCTTTTCCTTCTCATACCCGATTTCAAATCCATTTTTTTTTCTTCCACTAGCAATAGACAATGTGCTTAGGCAATCAAGGATAATGCATGATCCTTCCTTTCTATCCTGAGCTTTATACACTCATTTGAAGCATTGGCCAAAAACACACACACACACCAGCACATAATACCAGGGTTTTTTTTGCATCTTTTGTCAATGGTATCCTATGACCTATGATGGGTTTCTTTTTACTAATTTGCTGTATAGTTGTTTTTTTCGGGTTTTGCGTTTGTTTTCCAACGATTTTCTTTTCCATTTTCCGCTATTTGCTACCTACCGCACTTAGTCTCGCTTAATTTACTTAATGTTTACTTTGTGATTCTGCTTCTCTGAGCTTACAGGCTAATTGTACACACAAATATATATATATACAAGCACGGACACGCAAGCACTCACAAACACACACACACACACACCACACACATTCGTGACGCTTAAATTGTTTTCCAATTACGTTCCACATATTACTACACCATTAGAAATCTAAAACAACAAATAATTAACTGAGATAAGCGCGACACTGTCGAAGGGACCGATCCTCTTTTTTCCATTCTTTGTGTATGCCTGTGTTCGACTGAGAGTGCGTGTGTGTGTTTGTGTGTATGTGTGTGTTTTTTGTGGTGTTGTGTGTCCTATTCTTTGTACATAGCAGTTTGATTTCATGCTTGAATGTATTCTTCCATTTTTCCATTTTTGTTTTAAGCTTTTATCCCTTGTTTCACCTACTACTTCAGCTTCAAGTTGTTGTTTGTTGTTAATGCTTCGACCACAAGTGGCCAATCTTTTCACATTGTTTAAGTCACTTTATGTGAGTGTGGTTGTGTTTCGCTGTGTTTTTTTAAGCTGCAAACATCATCCTAAACAGCCGGCGATTGAAGCAATCCGTTGAAATCGTTCCGAGACGCACGCTCTATATCCGAAGCTTGGCCTAAACGAGCTGGTTCATGGGGGTTCTATACAATGTAGCAACAACAGGCAGCAACACATCTTCCATTCCTGCACACACACACACCATTTTAGTAGATCACCTCGTACACGGTTGCTTTCTTATCACCGGACCCGGTGACAATGTACTTATCATCGGTCGAAATATCACAACTTAGTACTGATGAGGTTTCCTTTGACTACAAAATTAAGAAAGTGAGATATTAGTATTTGAATAATTTAATTCAAATAAGGTACACTGCCGGGAAGAAACATACCTGGAAAATGCTAGCACCGTACGGCGTACGCCACGCGTTCAGTAGATTATCCTTGCCGGTCGAGACGAACCATTTGCCGCAGGCGGCAAACCGCAAGGACAGTACACAGCTTTCGTGCAGATGTAGCTGATATTTGTCCTGCTTCGTCGCGTGCAGTACCTCGACGTGCGAATTTTCCATTCCGACCGCTAACCATTCGCCTGAAAGTATGCAATTTGGGAAATGGGGAAACAATTGTTGGTGGGTTTGCACTTTTAGTAACTCTATCCGTCCTTAGAAACAGGCGCTATCCTTGATATGAAGCTTTACCCTAGCTTTCAAGTACTATCTTAAGAAGGCAGCTTTGATGAGATCTGTCACTCGAGTCACCTATAAAGAGTCACCTATAGTTTTCCCTTATTGTTTGGATTACTACATGAGTGTCTACATTCATCTGCCTGTCGCTTAATAGTACCTTTTTCCATTCTTTTATTGCTTTGAGCATTAGCTACGCTCTTTTTCTGTTACATCTACTTGTAATACAACATGCTTTAAGTTATATTTTTTTTTCACATTATGGCAGAACGAATGAAACTTACCCGTTGGACAGTAGCCGAGCGAGAAGATTTGTGAGCTAAAGTCATGCTGCTGCAGTTGACGACCCTCCCGCAAATCCCAGGACCGTACCGTGTTGTCCAAACCACCCGTCCACAGGCGCGAACCGTCCGGACTTATGTCGATACAGGACGCTCCATCCGTGTGGCCCTGGAACTGTCGTACCAGCGTCTGATTGTGCAGATCCCACACCGCAATGTTACCGTCGCTGCAGCACGAAAAGCACACCTTCGAGTCGGGACTGATGGCAAGCGCATAGCAGGCCGGTGCAGCCGACGTTAGTTCCGCCTTTATCCGGGGCGTCGGGCTCGCCAAATCCCAGATCGAAAGGTTCGACGCTTCCCCGCCGACGATGAGCGTGCGGCCGTCCGGTAGCAGCTTCACCGACCGTATATAGTTGTCTCGCTGCTGCGAATTATAACCAACAAGCCATTAAAGGGACGCCCTGCGGTGTGCGAAGGTGATTTGCGGCCGTTTTGCCACCGGTGCGCCGAAGCGAACACACTTACCAGACAGTCCAGCTGGCTGACGGGGCTTTTGTTGCCGGGCTGTGAGATATCCCACACCTTCACGCATCCCTTGCCGCCGGTGTACACGTACTTCGTCGGGTTGGAGATGGTGACCGCACACACGACCTCACCGTGCGACAGGGTGTTAATTTGGCGGGCATGTCTAGGAATTCCGGGCCCGGTTAGGGCGTCGGCAGGAAACGGCACGGGCTGTGGGGCACCTTCACCGTTCATGTGGTAGGAGTAGGCACTTTGTGGAAGAACGGGGGAGGTTTTTTTTTTGGTTGGCCGATTAGCTCCACGTATTGGTTGTTGTCGAGCGGGAAAAATGGTTTGATTATACTCACGGTTTTCCGCTTGACACGGGTAGCGCAATGCCGTTGGTGCGTACGTGACCATGGGGATCGAAAGGCATCGGTGGCCGACCGTATGGGTCGGGCGGGGGCCGCGCGTACGGATCCGACGGACGCTGATATGGCGAGGGAGGGTAGCCGGCGGCTGGTGAAGGTACTACGGCTTTCGGGACACCGGGTGTGGACGAGTTGGGCGTGGGCACACGGGCCTTCGCTCCGGGAGTTCCTGGTTTATCGAGCTGCAAGTAAACATGGGGTCAGTTTAAGCGCTTTGTGCCGTATTTCATCAACGTAAATTGTGGGTTCGCTGCTTACATCTTTCGTTTTGAGACTGGGCGTTGATCGGGACGAGCTCGAACCGGACCGGGACGGTGGTCGATCGTTTGCACCCTTCAAGCTGCTCGAGCCTGCCTTGTCGCTACCGTTCAGTCCGATACTGTCCCGATCGCCACGATCCGACTGATGATCGCCATTAGGTCGAGGTGAAGGAGAACCCTGAGTAAGGAAAGAAAGAAACAAGCACAAACAAAGGACGTAAAGCACGTGAATCACGTGATCTCGAGAGCAAACGGGCTAATGACAACATTCTACCGTACATATAAATGAGAACCCAAGCTTTGGGGTGGTCTGAGACAAGACAAAAAGGATCGCAACAATTCGCACAGCATGTGCCGTAATTACAACAGCATTACACATTAAACAAATACACAAACAAAACAAACGAGGACCCTACCACACTTCTACGGACAAACAGAGGGAACAAACAAACGACGACAACGGACAGGAGGACGTATGTGGTATGCGTGTATGGGTGTGTGTGTGTGTGTGTGCTTACAGATGAGGTGTTACGAATACATAGCGAATACATTAACTTTGTCTACTACATATGATTCCTTCACTAATGATGATTGCAACTATAATGGAACAAATAAGGTACAAGCAACATTAAAACAGTGAAACCAAACTGGGGAATCCATGTTGGTGGAATAAAACTAAAACTAATAACCATTTCAATGATTAAACTAACACAAACAACGAACGAAACAAACAACTAAAGATAAAGCGCTGATCAGACAGCCAGAAAGCAAGCAACAAAACACATAACGTAAACTAAAACCACAAAAGAAACCAGCAGCTTTGCTTGATTGCTGAGGCACACGCACACACACATACGCACTAATAATGGGGCTTGGACAACAACAGCTGGTGGCGATAGTGATGGTGATAGAGGAATTATCAAGAGCAATCAGGACTTTGCTTTTTGCTATGCTTCTTCGTACTGTTCTGATCAACCAATTGTTCTACTTTTTTGCAAATTTGCATGTTGAGTGAGTGAGTGAGTGAGTGTGTTTGTGTGTGTGTGTGCAAAACGGCAATTTTAGGCGGTGGATCTATAGCGACATGTTGTGCGTCCACAACGCGTCCACACACACACACTCGCACATACATACACACACACACGGGCATACAAGCACACAACCACACGCACACCCACACACACACACACGTACAACCCTTACCGTTTCGTTCGCGACGTCCACCACTAAATCCTGATCACTTTTCTCACCATCACTTTCCTGCGAAAACAATATAGGGCAACTTGTTCAATACACGGATTCAAACTGAGAACTGATAATGATGGATGTGTGATGGAATGGTAAGCAAATTATAAGATGTCGGGCATGAGATGGGAACTATGTAAGTTGAGACGCAACGACAAACTATGTAAAAGGGGAATGCCTGGGAGCCGTACGTGGGGTTGACAAACGGTAACGGAAAATTCGAAAACGGAAACATAACAAGCATAGGGAAAGGT
>KZ061791.1:283127-314662 GCA_002091835.1 Anopheles maculatus
GATAGATTTACAATGCAATTGAGATGCCGGAGAGCTAGCTCACAAACTGTGGCACAAACGCAACTTGAGCTTGTGTATCTTCCGAGTCAAAACAAACCATAACCTGTTCTTGAGTTGTTAACGATTCCATGGAGTTCACAAGGATTGTAAAGCTTTTAACGAATACGAGTGCAAATTTGATCCGCATCTGTAGCAAGTTTTCAAGGTGCAATCCTACAACTTATGATACGAGTCGAATGATCCTCCAGAACTCCGGCGTTCAACTAGCTGAGTGTAGCGATCTGCTACAATTGTTAGTGTTGAGGAACGATTTTAAATTGTTCATAATTCTTCAAAACAATTTTTTATGACAAAAAATATGCATGACATCGCATGCATTAAAAATATAAATCTTTTGAGAGGCAAATTAATTGTAACTAGTACAGATAATTTAGTAAATGTAGCTCGACTCTTACGCTCATGAAGCATTCTATAAACATATTGTAACCCGGTGTTGAACAGACTAACGTACATTATCCAGACCTTAAACTTAAATGTTATAAAGAACATTTGAAAAACTATTCGCACAACTGTTTGTGTCTGGTCGATCAGCAGCCAAACTTTCTTAGATACAAAGTGATTGGGTGATTTGTCCTTTTCCTCTTTCTTGGCCTAACGACCTCTTAGGTCACGCCTGCTATTTCTGGCTTACTAGACTTATTGTTACCGCATAGTTGGATAGTCAGTGTCCTCACTATGGGGGAACGGCCCAGATGAGACTTGAACCCCGGTCCTGACGTGTGAAGACCGAACGGCCCAGATGAGACTTGAACCCCGGTCCTGACGTGTGAAGACCGGCGCCGCTGTCGCATCTACCACCGGGCCGCCCCCCACAACGAGATTTGCCCTAGCAATAGCAATTAATCACTGCTGAGGTGAGTTGGAAGTTTCTTTGATAGACTATCAAAGGCTCTAAGACATTTCTCCATATCAATTTCCGCCACTGGGTACATATTACCATACTACATGTTAGCCCTGGAACCAAACACCAGGATGTGTCTCACTTTGTCAAACTTTTTCGCTCAAGGATCATGATCAATTCTTCTACAGTTATGGCCTTAGCTGCTTCTACTCAATATCCAACACTGTAAGAATTTATCATTACATAAAAAACACACGCAGATGCATACGTTATCGGGTGAGCTAGGTGACTCATAACATAGCTATAGTTATATTAGGCTCATAAAAAGAATTCAATTAGCTTCTTTAGGTGAGGTATTACAAACAACAAAACATAATATTTGTTAGCTGCAACTGAGTATACAAAAAAGGCAAGAAAGAAAATGGAACATCTCATCCATAGTTTTTGGTTTTATCAAACGAAACATAACATTCTGTTCCGCGTCATTTTGCATCGAACAGAACAAAAAAAGCAAACACACGCCCAAAAACATTCACGCTTCTCTTACATTCCAACGTGGGCGAGAAACAAAACTGACACACACACGCACACGCACACACATACAAAACTCGATCGAAGGAGGACAAAACTTACGTGGTTGAGTTTTTCCTCTTTCCGCCGTTTGGCTTCACCACCGTCCAGCTCTAGCGGTGATCGTGGTCGATACTTTTCCCGATCCGCGGGCGAAACGGAGTTACGCTACAATGAAACGAACGGTGGTTAGTGGGCCATTTATTTCCTTTTTTTGACGATGGATTTGGAGGTGCTTACCATACGCTCCTCAGCCGATGGTCCACCGAGCGGCACCTTTAAATCTTCCCGATGCAGATCGGGTGGCGCTTTCAGCATACTTTGCGGTGCACCGTGCGGCAAACCCATCGGGCCACCGAATGCTGTCAGCGGTCCGGCTAGCGCTCCCAGCCCGGGGATCGGTTGTGGCGGTCCGCCAGGTATCTGCTGTGCGTGGATCTGCTGCTGCAATGGGACGCGAATGAATCGGTTGGTGTTTGGAAGGATAGTTTTCAGGGGGGGTGGGGTGGATTTTTTGTGTAGCACAGTACCAAAAATGGTGGATGGAAATGGTGGAAGGAAAATGAAAGAGAGTGAGAGAGAAAAGGGGAAAAGAAAACAAAAACCAATTAGTTGATTTTAAAGTGGTTTCGAACTAAGAATACACAGTGTCGCGATGTTTGAGAATGAACCGTGAGGAGGATGCAAACGAACAGAGAGAGGAAGCAACGAAACGAAACAAAAAAAAACAGACACGACTGTTAGGTAAAGCACACCTTCTTGTGCACACCATCACATTACACTGATCAAAAGGCAACAGGAAATCAATTGAGTGATGCGAATTACGATGATGATGATGTAGTTGGAAATTACAGAAAAGCCCCATTGAAGGCAAGTGTGAGGTGGTTGGTGTGGCGGTGACAACATGCACAAACGGTTATGACATACAAACATTACGTACACAAACACACATGCATGCACATACACAAACAAATGGCGGGCCACAAAGCCACCGATGGCTGTGCTCCCGTGCCACATGAATGTGTCATATCGCGTGGAAATGCCCACGGGATTCGTTCGTTTGTGTCGGGGTGGAGCAGGAAAGTGGATGGGTTAGTAGCGAGGGGGATGGTGAGTCGTGTCGGTTTGGAAGTAATTATGATATTTGAGTGATTTAATTAAATTGTTATAACCATTATGTGCACATTAACGTCAATCGTCCGTACGCATACACCACCACCGTTATAAACCTTTCAGTAGACAGTTTGAACGGATATAAGTGGCGTTTGTTTGTCCACCCTTGTTGGAGGTGATGCGAGTATGTGGCCAAACCGATTATGAATAATGACCCGATGATGATGATGATGTTGATGATGCACCTCATGTGTGTGTATCGGAATGCAAGCAGTAATGCACACCGATGTGGAAAGGTGTGAATATAAATATTTATTTTCCGGACAGCCAACCTCCACTCGGTGGGTCTGTTCTGTGTCTGTACGGCGCACAACAGTCCTTTTAAACTTTGGTTTGATTTTTGACTTTTTCATTCCCCCTCTTCTCGCCAACTCAACACACCCCTTCCTGGCAGTGGATGATGGAGTAATTAATTAAATATTAATTGATGCGGCAACAATATACGTGACTGTTGCACTCTATCTGGACTACACAAGTTTCCACAAGCCGTAGTGGGAAAATTTGGAGCTCCCAGTTGGTATTAAACCGTTGGAATTGCTTGCACGAGATGTTAAAAAGTAAATGAATAACTTAAAGCAATAAAAACCCAACATTTTTCCACTCAAAACTTCTATCACGATGGATGAAGCTGTGTGCAACATTAATAGTCACAGTATTCACAAATCCCTTTAATTCGTAAACTGTACCAGATGGCCGATATACAGTATTTTTCAGTCCATAAAAACATGTTTAAAACAATAAGCGATTTTCACATATACAGGGTGCTCAATTTGAACACATACTACAGTCTGAGGAAACTTCTCCACTCAAAATACCTGTCGCAACGGATGAAGCTGGGACTGTATAGAACCTTTATAGTCCCAGTACTCACATACGCCTCGGAGACATGGATTTTGTCCAAAACTGACGAAACTCTCTTAGCCGCGTTCGAGAGGAAGATGCTCCGAAGGATCTCTGGCCCCGTATGTGTGGAAGGACAATGGAGGAGCCGCTACAATGACGAGCTCTACGAGCTTTGCAGGGACATCTTGGAATGTGCCTTAGTATGCTCAAAATCATCCGAAGCGAGATGGTTGCAAGCAATAGTGATTACGAAGAAGTTACATGAAGAAGAAAAAATTCTCGACGACAAGATTGCGTTCGCACTGACGCTTTCTTGGCCAATCTGCAGGCACGAGTGCTGCAAGATTGCAAGCCTTTGATGACTAGAGTGGCCAATGGTAGGTCGTAAGTGTTTTTGAGCAGGATTCCGCTAAATTTATAGACTTTATGACTTCGCCGCGTCAAATGTGTTAGGAGACCACCGGATCTTAATCTTCTTCTTCTTCTTCTTCTTCTTTTGTCGAGGTGTATCCCGCTACACGACACTGGAACCCAGCTTCCTTCCTGCGTTAATGCGCGATTTTATTACTACGAAGAGGCGAATGAGGTCTCTAAGACCCAAATTATTTTTATTTAATTAATTTCCAGTATGACGGCTGGACGCCGTATTTTCAAGACCCTCTAAGACCCAAATAATTGATATAAAAAAAAAGATTGTATTACTACTACCTCTGTTTAAGTGGACCGGAAACTGATGGCCATATGTTCCGCCGGATCTTAATCCTTTGGATTATTTTGTTTGACGTGACACTAATCGATCATCCAGCAACACCAGGGTGGAACTAGTGGAGAAAATTATGACCGTTTTTGCGGCCCTTCTGTGGGACACAGTTTTCCAGGAGTTGCACCAGATTAAGAAGCCTGATAGAGGCCTTAATTGATGCAGAAGGCGGATATTTTGAATTATTTCAATAACATGCTAGTTAGAACTCTTTCTACTCTTTCTATAAAAAATCTTTTTCGTTAGGTAACTGTCAAATTTACCTTAGAGACCTTGTACATATATCTCTTTGCTATAATATTTGGAATCGTTTATTGTTTTAACCATTGAAACACAGTCACAAACAACTGTAATGAAAGGCTTATCTTGAGCTTTAACTATGCTTAAATCACAACCACAATTGTGCAGAGAATTTAGACTTGTCAGGCTCCGGTAGGCTGTTTATATGCCATAAAAATGACACCGAACGACTAAACCCTGTCTGTTAAACTTCGCCCACATGGACAGAGGAGACATCGTAGTAAGGCTAATTGAGATATAGTGGATCCGAACACGATTCTTTATTATGAACTGCTTTCGAATCAAAATTGTTGATTCGAACTGATTAAATTATTTGTAATGAAAATTGCATAACAAATGAAAAGAATTAAAGAGTTTCTACTTTCTCAATTAAACTCAAAATTTTCGGTAGAAAATGCCCTTTAAAGTGTGATCTATCGTATTACAACAGCTAAAACAATCGAAAGTACAAGAACGTTGGCAAAGCGTTACTAGTATTTGCGATGATCTCGTGTCGTCAATCGAGGCGCCTTTTTAATGCGATCATCAAAGCGAGAAAACCGATACCTATTACAATTTTCGATATCTGTTTGTTTTCACACCGTTCCCCTCGTTGTGTGGTTCCGGCCCTCGTTCTCCCTGTACTACCTACCCACCCAACGATCGCACCACACACGGGTGTAGGAATTGTTCACGCAGACAGAATTAGTGGCAAAAGCCCCCGAGCGGCACGGGGGAAAATCAGGCGAATTTGTCGATGGAACGGGACTGCGGTTTCGGTTTGGCTCGTTCGAGGTGGAAAACTTTGTGGCTATAGTTTGGGTTTTTACGTTCGTGTGTGGTTAAGTGCCGGGCGGCTAAAACCGGAGCGGTCGAACAGAGCGGGAATGAGACGCAAGCGTGTCAATTTCGGTATCGCTTGCAACGCGAGTTGCGGTTTTTACCGATCCGATTGTGGCGTTGATGAATTTTCCAACGAGGCGATTTGTGTTGGTAATGGTAGTGGTGGTACAATGTGTACAATGAACTCATTTTTCTCAACGCGTCGAGCTGTGGTTGAGCTATGTTTGTGTATTTGCATTTGATTGGTGGAAAGATATTGTTTACATTCAAATGTGAAGTAAAAAACTGATGAGCTTAACAACTTTCTTTTCGGGCAGGATGTTTTCTTACCTTCAAACCTAATTTAGGGGTACAATTTAAAAAAAACAGGACAATTGTTTTGAAAAATAACGCCAAGAAAATGAGTCCGGAAAGGAGCGCAAATGTAAAAGCTAAGGCGCAACAATGATTCATTTACTTGTGTGCCTCTTCGTTCCAGCTGCTAGCCTGCTTATTTCCCACCAGCCAACAACGCACAAAAAGGCACAACAAATGATGGCGGGAGTGCTTTTGTATACGACGGGGACCCGCACACGCACAGAGCAAAAAAAACGCCTTCAACGCCTTCAACGCCTTCAACGCCTTCAATGAAAACATTCACCACATTTTGCATCCTGCAGTTGTCCGTGTGCGCTCGACAACGGCCATGGAAATTACTGTGCATCGTTTGCCTTTCTTTTTTGACGAGTTTTTCCAGTGGTTTTCCTTTCGTTCTTTCGTTCCAGTGGCTTTTTTTTGTTGTTGCTTAACGACAACGCCATCATCATGTTCCACCGAAGAAGAGTGTACCACCACTACGACCACGAGCTGGGGTTGGGAAAGTTGGGAACGAGTTTTCACGCGAACGAAACAAAGAACATGGACACCTTTTCCCCCCGTGCTATCGCCCCTCTGTGGAACGAAATGGCTTACAGCGCTCACACACACACAGAGTGTAAGAGTTGGGGGAGATTCCTTTACGCCCTTCCCGGTGCCCGGTTGGGTGACGAAAGGACCGCACCGTTCGTTGGAGAAATTATGAAGCCGCCCGACCACGCTCGGGAGAGACAAGGTGGAGCAGCAACATAATGAAATATGAACTCGGTATTGGACCGGAAGCGGTTTTGTGCTGCCACTGTGCTGCCACCACCTTTTGCCATTTCTGCCCACCCGGGTGAGTTTTAATTGGAAGGAGACCTTTCCACTCCAACACTCGGAGGTGAGGTTCGGACGGTCCTCGTTAAGCAGCGAGCAGGACGAGAACGGCAACCAGCAACGGGTGAAAACTTTCGCAGTCATTTACAAACGATTGCCGTACGGTTCGCAGTACACGGGGGAGGTCAACTTCCGGGAGGGGATGGGTGCACCCAGCACGACAAAAGAGAGCTTAACGTGGACTGGAGCGGGTTGGATGGTGGGGGAACCACCAAAGGCGTCATACCGGCGGCAAAGCGCGTTGGCGTTTATTTGCGTTTATGTAGCAGGAAATGGTTCAAATTAAAATGAATTACAGCAAACGAAGCCGGCGCGCGATTTCGGTGGCGTCGGCGGGAAAACTGCGGGAAACTTTAATGCCCCCCCCCCCCCCCCCAGTGCTGGACGGTTTTTAGGGGGAGTTGTGGATTGAGAAGAGCAAGGGAAAGAATAAATACCCTAGTCAAGTCAAGCTAAAAGTGAGCGAATCGGTGATTTTCTTTACCGTGGTCAGAGCGACAGAGAAACAATAAAGTCAATAAGTGGGTAAAGTTCGTTGGGTAGGTTTCGGTGTGTAGTGGAAGAAGGATGACGACTCTGATCAGCTTTTGTGGTAAAGTCTTCGAGGCATCGATGAGGTCTTTTTAATTTTATTTAAGTTCTATTACATCTGTAAGAGAAGAATCTTTTAATTGAAAGCTTCATTTAGCTAGAACTTTTATTCTTTAACCCGAAGTATAGTGGATGTTACAAAAATGTTACAAATCCAGAGCAATTGTAACTACATTTAAATGGGGAAAAAAGGACTCACACCAAAGCAACCTAGTTGGAACGGGTCCCACTTATGTCCGGATGATGCTTACCGCGCATCGATGTTCCCCATTGCATTGCCTGAGACAAACCAACCAACCGCAACCGGTGTGGAAAACATATTAGCAGTCGTTTACGTCGTTTCTCCGTCACCCATACCTCCGTCATCCCTAACTCCCCCCAGAAACAAAAACCCAAAACCAAGTGGTAAAGCGCGCCCGAACATGTACGTGTGCCCGTAAAACCGCCGTTCGTATTTTAGTTGGCAAACATTTCACAATTGATACTCCCACCAACTCACCCCTGAATATGTATGTTTTCTTTTTCCCGGGGGGGAGAGGGGGTGGCCAATAAACTCTCCAATCCTCACACTGGGGGGAGGGAGAGTGAGAGAATGCGAGTAAACATACAAAGCATGTTTCAGGTTCGGCCCTTTTTGTTGGTACGCTTATCAAAATGGCCTGCAGCTGCACCACCACCAATCCGGTGGCGGAGGTCAGCAGTAGAAGGAGGGGGTAGTGGTTGGCAGAGTTTTATAAATGCTGCTGGATTGTGGTTGGAAATGCTTCTGCTGTGGGGTGGTGGAAACCTGGTGGAATTTGATCCCCATTTTCTCTGCTCTGGTTTTGCCGCCCGGAATCGGGATAACGATAAACAACCATATTTTACATCAACTATCCAGCACACTGGGGAGAAAGGGGATATCGGAGAGGGGGACGATGTTTATGAATGCGTGTGTGTGTGTGCACATAAACGGTTCAGTCGAAACAAGTACTGTCCTTTGCTGGTCCTTGCATTGTTTGGGCTTTATTACAAGCGAAGGCCAAGCGTCGGTGGAACTCGCAAAGGATTAAAACCTCAAAAGCGGAACTTGTGACGGCGGTGAGAAGAGGAAGAGGAAATGTTTGCAATAATTTTGTCCACCCTTCCCCTCCTTCTCTTCCTCACCTTACCTGAAGCCCTAATAACTGAAAGGTGACAAACAGAAAAACGAACCGGTGTGGTGAGGATCCTTAGTCTTGTTGAAGGATATTCGCTCTCTGCCGTCCACACTTGCTTGCCTTTCCATTTCACTCTCTCTTTTCCCTCTCTCTCTCTCTCTCTCTCTAATTGTAGTTCGTTTCATGCGTTTATGGTTTCGGTTCATTTCGGGTAAGCAGAGGTACCTCTGCACCAGTAACAGGCAGGAACAAACTAGCGTCACCCTCCCATTAGCATCGACTGAGACTGGGGGAAACAAACTTTTCCACCCATTCAACCCCACGTGTATGTGTGGTATAACAATAAACTGGTAACGTGTGGAAAAGTGTATCCACCAGTAGCAGACACACACACACACACCCGACACAGCACACCATCATAGCTGTGGGGTTGGGTTGCGTGCTTCGAATTAGATCGGAAGGAAGTAGAGTGAACGGAAACGGCGAACGAACGGTTGGTGGTGGTGGTGACCGTCCCGTTAATACCGCTACCGGGGTGGTGGTTTGTTGTGGTGTTTCAATGTTGTTTAAGCCTCGAACATGAAGCCCTCCTCCGGGTGGTGGGAACACCAGATCTACACACAGACACACACCCGCTCTGGAAAACTGGCCGGGAGTTTGAGTGAAATTAAATAGGATGATTATATTAAAATGTGGTTATACGATTATAATTATGCTAGCAATTTAGTTTACGACGACCGCCACCACCGCGTCCGACAGCAACGGTTGTGTGGACAGGTGTAAACCGGGTCTAGAGAACGACGACGACGACGACGACGACGGCGATTTCGATATAGAAACTCGTGGTTTGGGTAGCGGGGTTTTACCTTTTCGAACCAAACACGCACCGCAACACACACACATACACACATACACACAACGGTGTTGGGGAATGTTTTTTCCGAGGCAAGGAACGTGATCAAACACATACACACAGGCTGTTGAATGAATAAAAAGGAGAAAAGTTCACGCGGGAGTAATAATCACCCAACGTGGGTTTTTAGATAAGACGAGTTTGCTTTTTGATGCGGTAAACCACAAGCAAACGACTAACATCGATAGGTTATTAATCCTGTTCTATGAAGAACGTCATTCACGCCCGTAGCCGAAGCTTTCCACCACACATCGAACAGGGTTTCAATCGGAGAACCAGCTGAAACCAGCTACTGTGGAGAAAAGTAAATGTTTTACAACACCCAACCACCCATTCCCAAATCATCCTCTGGATCCGGTGAATTCACCGACTCGGAACTGAACCCTCTCCAAACCTCCGATGGGTTAAGCGACCTTTTGTCGGTTGAGTGAGTGTGAGTGGATGAGGACAAACACGGGGCAAAGTGAAGTTATCGTGTCCGGTTGCCTAACCACCATTGCTTCCGGCGCCGGTATGATGATATTGCTCGGGTGCTGCTATTAGTTTTTCTTGGTTCGACGCGTTTTACAGCAACATTAAGTACCGGCGGAATTGTTTGGTGCGTGTGGCGTGTGTATGGAGGGGGTACAGCGTGAACATTTTAAGCCGATTGTGTTTTGTTTTTGTTGGTTGCGCCACAGCGACCACAATTTTTGTTATTGATCTTTATTTAATAACAATCAAAGCAGGCGTGTGGATAAGTCTTTGTTCTGACACATAGATGGCGCCACTAGAATTATATTCACATCATTTGCGGTTAATGGCCTAAAAACAGTTGCTGTATGTAAATTTTTGACTGCTTTTTAATGGAAACGCATATTGTATAAACCACACAATGGATTGATAAATGTTATCTCATAAGAGAAAGCTATTCGGAAAGAAATTGAGCACTAAGAAAATGTCGCAAAGACGCCAGATCAGAGGACTATTTTGAGGCTTAAGACACACCAAGTCTATTAAAATGATCTTCAAAAGTTTGAAGATTGCTATAATCGCTACATCATCCTTAAAAACAACTATTTTGAAGCAAAGACTTAACAACTCCACTATAAACTACGCTCAAGTTCAATTGTTCCGGGAGTGTTCGTTTGTAAAATGCAAATGTAAATGAACAAAGGCTGTTTTAATCTTTTTATCCTTTTTTCGTTCTTTTTTTTTGGCGGATTTAATATTGTTAAGACGCGTAAAGAACACAAGTCTTCACTAATACGACATCAGATTTTTTTCCTGTTGTTTCAACGGCAACACAGGTTTATTTCGTAAATTTAACAATTTTTTTCAAATTTATTCTCGGTATAAAAGTTTAATAAGGATACTTTCTGTACAATTCTAGAACGCAAATGGTAAGGTAAAGCGTTTGTGTTTTACTAAGTTCAATTTGCAATTTGAAGCGTTCATCGATAGTTATTTGACATAAATGATTCTTGAATTCTTAGGGTACACAGCAAGATTCTCATCCACTATGGGGTGCCTGATGTTTGAAATAAGACAGTACTGGACCAAGAAGCAAGTATAAAACAATCCTAAAAGTGTTCCTGAAAGTGGAGTTTTAGGTGTGAAACGATATATAATTCTTTTTTAGCTCAACCAAGAGTGAAATATACACGCATTCGCATTTTAAACTAATTTGATCAGAAAATTAAGACTAAATTTATTATACAAAAATGTGAGTAAAAATATTGGTTTTAACTTATATTTTAATTTGCGCATCTGAGCAAATTATTGTTCTTTTTTTATCATTACTAAATATTTCGGCCTGAAAGCGACACTTTAACATCTGAATTTGTGAATAAACAGTTACAAATCATCAGATATTGAAGTGTTTTTATAATGCTATTTTTAAATTAAGAGCCAACACTCCCAGAACATTCAAATGCTAGTTTCATTCTACTATATAATAAATCTTAGCAAGTTTATAAATCATCCATGCCAAAACACCCTTAAACAGGCTCTTATAATTACAGAGTACAATGATCAATTTTTGTTTCACCCTAAGCTACTTCTTAGAAAAATTACTTTCCCTCCAAAAAGACACACCACTCACCACCACAAACAAGCATGAAAAGGACTAGAAATTGGTTCATGGCTTTCGTAGACGCAGGATGCAATTAATCTATTTATTCATCGTGCGTGTTTCGGCAGTGACTGTGATAGCGTGGTGCCTCGTACACAAACTGACGCCCAAGAAAACCAAAACCCTCGCTCACGCACATACACACACACACGAACACATTTCGACGTCTCCATGTTACGGAACGTTTGCGCATATTAACCCCTCGGATACCCAAACACCCCACGTGCTACGTGAATGAAATTAGTGTCATAAAACCGAATTGAGACCGTGGGACAAAGGAAGCGACAAGACGATGGCTGGGCAAAGCAGGACCGAGAAATAGAGAAATAAATACGGAAGAATTCATTGCTCCATTTTCTCGCTGGTAGGGTGTGTGTGTGTCACTACGGTCGTCGTCCTCGTCGTTCGTCCTCGTTCGATGGGGACGTTGCGACGAACGTTTTATTGTCACGTCCCGGGACGCAAACATAATCATTCGGTCATCCACCATTCACCACCCCCACCAGCATCAGCCTTAGCCTTTCGTGTCGTCCTTCCGATTTTCACAGCTTTATTCCGTAGTTCCGAGGGGTGGAAGTGATTTCTTCAAACAGGACATAACACCACTTGGAGCGTTTTTGGAGCACCGTGGGTTGGTTATGGTGGTGCCGTATGATGACGACACTGTTCGGCTTTCCCGTTACCAATTTCGGACATTATAGTCCCTGCCTTTTGTTCCCTCCTCCTCCTCTCATTCCCCACAAGGAGAACGGTGTGGTGGTTCAATGAAATAAAGGACTCCGACAAACAGCACACACTGGACAGATGAAAGAAGCGCAAGGCGTCCACAGTTCAGAAGCAGCGTGGGTGCCCGAGCATTTTGACCATAAATGAAGCGTACAAATAGAAATAGCCTTGACACTCTCGTCCCCTCTCCCCCCCACCTCCCTCTCCGCCCCCTTCATCCATCAAACATTGGGGAGATGTGAAAAGGGAAGTGGTCTTTTGGCTTGGAACATAATCGTTGGGAATTGTGTGCTGACAGAATAAAGCATCGTTTTCCCGAACACAGGGAGAAAGCATGTAGGATGGGAAGCGAATGTCCTTCTTCTCTATTCAACGGTCCCACGCACACGCACACACACACACACATACACACAAATTGTTTCATCTATATCAAATGAAAGGCAACCGAAGAAAGACGTTCTTCTGATGCCATCTACCGACGCTCGGTTGCGAAAGACGATGAAACGTGAAGGCCCCACGAGGAAGGGAGGAGGCAGGTGCTGCAAGGATAATAGAGAAACTTATGGAACGTGATGATGTTGTTAATTAAATGTTGAATACGGAATGAATCTTTCGGGAGATAAGAAGATCGCTTAATGACTGACACGGTACGGTGCAGCCGGGGTTTGGGACTCGGGTACGGGAAGCGCTTTTCCGGCAAGCGACCGAAAACACAGGACCGAAACACACACACACACAGACACAGAGTATGCGGTTCGGGAAATTTTGGGTAAGTGGAACCGGAAGACTGGGCCCGCAGGGCAACAACACATCGTACGGAATGAGAACGGCATCCGTAACCGGAATGGAATGGAAGTGAGACCTTTTCCGGAGAGAAGCCTAAGGGAACAAAGGGAAGGTGGTGGGGTTTGGTGGCAGAAACGCAGACGAATGAGAGGACAGTTTCTTGCTCAGTTTAGTCTTTGATCGATATAAATCACTTTCACTCGTTTCACTACTTGTGCCGTAGTCAGGACGAACGAAAGCCCGGTACGGTAGCAGTGAGTGGTGGTTCGCCAGGAATGTTAACGTTTTTGGGGTTTTCGGGGTGGGGTTTTTTTTTCGGTCGGAAAGGAAACTAGGACGTGATTTTGTGGCAAGTTTAGGTAGCGACGAAGAAGCAAGAACTAATCAACTCGACAAATTTCATTTCAATGAAAGTGCGACGGCGTTCTCTCGACTCATGGAAGGAACTCAATTGAGTAGACTTTGGTACGGTAAGTGAGAGCAATGCAAGAGTTTATGTATTACATATCTGTATGAACTCAACAGGGGGAAAACGACACTGGAAAGAATGAGTGGATGAGTAGACATTTTCCTAATTAATCATCCAATAATTCCTTCAATGTCTTTGTGTTGTGAAAAATCTCCTCCAAAGAAAAAAAAAATCAAAAGGACAGTCTTTATTGAACGATCCCAACGCCATTGAAAAAGCCATTAAAACAGCGACACGATAACAGTTTAATCGTTACGTTTCCCAGTCGTTAAAAGTCGACGAGCGAAAAGTTCAAAGTTAATTAATTAAACCCCATTTCTTGGGGGTAATGCGAATGCGAAAGGACGCAGCGAGCCAAACCGATAATCGCTAATTCTGCGTTTTAGGGCAGAGGTTTGAAGTAAAGCAGTTCCTTTACAATGACAACAACAATCTCATAATAAGCCATTCCTCCGAGGGGACCTTTCCGAACGATTTCCGAGTTTTTGCCTTTTTGAAATGACCCAACTTGCCATTCTAAAGGCGTGGAAACTCGCTTAAAAGTGTTGTTTTTGTGTTTCTTTGTAAGGGTTGCGAGACACGATCAATTGTTTTTCCCCAATGATTGTGGTTTTCGATACGAAACCGAAACCGTTCTTGCCCGTGCCAGTTTTACAACACAAAAGTGACCGAAATTTCGATTTCGATCTAAATTATACCCCAACCAGTGGTGCATGGGTGGAAAAGTGCTCGGGTTTTCCAATGGAATGGAGTTCGGGGTGGTAATTGGTTAATCGTACGTGTTGAGCGTGTTTAGTGTCGTGTGTTTTTTGTGCTTCTGTTACACTCACAATCACGATCGTTAGCCAGTTTATTAGTAGTTGGAGCGTGGATTTAATAGCAATCCTCAGGCAAGTGGGTGTCGAATGTCAACGTTGGTCAGAAAAGCTATCACGCTTTGATGTGGCTACGATGCAATCATCTAACGATCCTTACGTGTTTGTATGTAATGGTATGAAAATTATCACATCAGCTACTCTAATGTCATGCTTTGCAAATCATTACGCAAATCATATGAACGTTTCGTAAAACTAATGCAAAAATTAAAGAAAACTTAAACTAATAATGTAATATTACTTGGTTTAACGGCAACAAATGGAAAGCGAACGTAACTAATAATAACACAATGAAACATGAAATAATGAAGCATATTAAACACATGACAATTCAAACAATTGCAAGCAACAAAAGTGATTAAAATAGTAATTGTACTATTTGATTTTTTATCATCACACGAAAGAAAGCATCTTGGGTGAGAGAATCTTTTCATATTGACACTTGAATTTATAATAAATTAAATTAATAGACAAAAAAGCACATTAAGTGAGTTGAGAATGACATTTTTTTATAACAAAAAAGACTTTACCATATAAAAACGAAACATTTATTAGAAACTTAATCTTAAACGTTATAGCTCTCTCGCGCGCACTGTCTCAATTGGTTTGGTAACAGGAGCTAAGCAATGATGTTCGTTCGCTCTATAATATGGCATGGTGGTGCATTCCAATCCGACAAAAAAATGCAGGGTGAACAGACAGATACAAAAGGGGGTGGCGGGGCGGTGAATGGAGGTGTATTTTGGGGGGGCAAGGTGATAGGGAGGTGGGTGTTGTTGTTGTTGTTGTTATGTGCGTTAATAGTTTTAACACGAAACTTACTAAAAGTTGCTGAATTCCCTGTTGCTGGTGTTGCTGCAGATTGGCAGTCCGAGGAACGATCGGGTCGGGAAGAATTCAGTTGTTCAGTATAGGTCGTTTTTAGAGTGCGCAAATAGTCATTTTGTTGAACCATTTTTTTGTAAACGTTTACAGACACGAGGAACGTGTGTTTGTGTGGTTTGCATATATATTTTTTGTTTGCAGCAGCAATTGAGAGCACATTTGCGGCGTGCAATTAAAAGGATTAAACGAGACAGAAGAAGAGAGAGAAAAAAAAGAGGAGATCAAAATTACGTTGTTTGTAGTGAAAATGGGTAAAAATGATCGTAAGGCACACGGGAGGGAGTTTATGAACGTTAAGAATTTATTTAAACTATTTACCAACTAAACCTTGTTGCCCTAACACAATTGTTGCTTCGGTTTTCGAAAGGAACTCAGTTTAAGAGGAAAAGAAAAACCAAAACTAATTCAACCAAGTAACAAATCAATACAAAAACAAAAATACGAGAAAAAGCATAACGCAAATCTAATGAATTCACGCGTCTACAAGGCTTCGAAACTACTACTTGTCTTTGGCGAATCAAATTCTGGAGGCTGGAGCTTTTAACGAAAGTAAATAGTTTTGGAGAGCTTTTTGTCAGTTGTTGGTGGTTGTTTTGTTAACCATATCCATCTATCACAAACCAAACATCTCTTGTTGACTACTTACACCGATGATGGCGTTCAGTTCCGGCATCGTGACCTGTTTCGCACGCTCCACCGCTGATGCGATCTGTTGCTGATGTTCCGTCGCCAAGAATGGTAGCAGCTGTCCGATGAGTGCGTTCAGTCGTTTGGCAATTTCGGTCTGAAACAAAAGGAAAGCGATGGAGAAAAATTTTATGAAACACAAAGCTCTCTTTATTGTGGAAGGGTTTAATAATCTACTTTTTTCTTCTTAAAAATGTTATTTAAACACATTATTTTTTATTCGAAAAATGGTTAAAATCTGCCCAAAACCTTTAGTTAGCAGCATTGACTGGCGTGACTGGCACAGGGAAGGATCAACTAATCTTTTGAATAAATTATTACCATCCTTACCGAACCTGCCGTCCAAAACCAATGGATATGAGTTGTGTGAAGGGAACAAAACCAAAAAAAAGAAAAAGGACGAATACCTAAGTTTACGCCACCCCTAAAGAGGATCATTTTGATCCGTTTCCTTTTCACTTTTCCCAAGATCTTAGCAACCCGATAAGTCTCTCGTTTCGTTTCAGTAAACCATTGTGCTCTCCTCGTACACATTTATCTTCTCTTTTTGCTTCCCTGTTCGTTCTCAATCATGCCACACCTCGCACGGGCCCTATCCAAATAGCTCTACGTTCAGCTTGCCAAATTTCGTCCGACGGTTTGAATCAACAATATTAAACGTCACTATTGTAATGTTTTCTTCTCGTCGTTCGTGTTGGTTTGGTAGTATCCAACTGACCGTAAAATGGGGTAGTGAAAAAGAGGTATATAACATTTTGCAACTTAAGTCAACTTCTTCCGCTTCCGATCCTTCTTTTTTCCTTTAAATCAGTTTTTTTACCCCTGGCCAGCACAGTACACTGGAATGGAGACGCCAGGTAAGCCATACAAAACAGCTGCATCAGTCGTTTTTATTTGCTTTTTTGGTATGTTTATATGTAGGTGGGATCCGGATCTAACACTTTGCTACATAAAAAGGACTTATTTCCAAACCAAGCAAAAAAAAAAGAAAGTCAAATTTAAAGATGAAAAAATGGTTTAAACGGGTCAGAAGAAAAATAAAACAGCTAAATAAAAATATCTCACCCTTATTTGTGGTGTTGGTTATATGAAAAAAGGCGCAAAAAGAAAATCGTCAAACCTGGCTTTCAAAAAGGATGGTCCTCTTCCCGTTCTGCATTACAACCCAAACTCCCCCTACCCCCCTGAGTGTCAATGGGAAAATGATAGATTTTTATCCTTCGCCTTCTCCATCTCCTTCGCCAGTCTCTTCTCACACAGGGCCGGACTTTGGATAAGCAATTTCGGATGCACCGGGTATGGGATGGGTATGAAATGAATCGAGGAAATGGAGTTTTTCCCTTTAGCACTTCAGCTAAAAGTCAGTTAGGGTGACCGGACCTCACAACCCAAGGAGTTGAGGCAGTGACAGTGCCAACACACCAGAAGAGTGTCTCGAATTTGGCCGGATTTAGGAATTTTGGGTTAAGCTCCTCGTAACGGTTGACAAGTGAATGAACTTTTTTTCCTTTCATTGTCATTTTTGGATGCTCCTTCCACTCCACACACACACACACACACTCTCTCTCTCTCTCTCTCTCTCTCTCTCTCTCTCTCTCTCTCTCTCCAAGAGAGAATGGACCGGTCATTTTTTTATTTTAGCTCCAGTCGCTACTTGTGGTTGTGTTCGGAGAATTGAAGCTAACTTCACACCACAACCGGATGGCGAGTAGTAGCACGGGGTGAATGGTCGGTCAGATGGGGAGGATTTGTTGCAAAATGTGGAAAAATCTTATCCCAAATCATCTTTTGCTTAGCCCTCCTCTCTCATTCCACATCCCCGTTCGATAAGCGCAAAGAAGGATAACAAAAAAGGAACTAAAAAGGACGAAGAAAAAAGTAGATTGTAACAACAGCCAACAGCTTTATAGTGTCCCATAAAATCGATTCGGTTTGCTGTTCAATTTTTCGGCAGCCCTCCCTCCTTATTTGACACAGCCTTCCGACCAAAGGAATGATAGACGAAGAAAGAAACGATGGGAGCTGGTCTTGCTGAGCAGGGAATTTGAAACCCGAAAGTTCAAACGGAATGCATAACACAACGCCATAAGGTATTTTCTAGGTATAACGGCGTGAGTTGGAGGTTTGTTGTTGTTGAAACGTTCAGCGTCGCGGGGGGTGCGTATTGAGGAGGAACAACGGAAATGGAAACGAAAGGAAGACTTTATTGAAAAATAATAAAAAACGAACGGCATCAACCGCCACAGCTCCAGCCGCTCCAGGTTTACTTTGAACCTTTTGCCCACACAAAACACCATTGGATGACGAACGTCGGGCCGGAGAATCATCAATTCTTCTTCTTCCTTGATCCTTGTGTACCTCCTCCGTGGGGTTTCGTATTTTGTTCGATTTTATTTTCGTTAATATCAAACGTCAACTTCGAAGGAATCATCATCAGCATCAGATCTGAGGGTATGATTTGATTTTCGTGACGTTTTGTCTATTTTGTGGCCCGCACTCTGTGCGTCCATTTTTTCCCGCTCAATCGATCGATGGTGATGACAAGAGACAAGATTTTCATGCCATGCCTCAACTCCGGATTTTAGTGGGAGCGAGAATGGTACTGAACTTTACTGATTTGAATATAGCAAAAGAGGGTTTTAACTGAAAGTAAATAACTGATTAATAACCCTTGAAATCTGATGCAGGAAATCTAAGTATTAAACACTGACATTTGACAGCTGTAGATCAACGATAATTAACAGTGAATAATGAAGTGAATCGACTCAATAAATGAAGCGCCGTTTATTAGCTTGATTGTCACAGAAAAAAACACGAAAAACCAACTACCCTCAAATCCTAACTATCCCTCAATTCCAGTCATTTGCCGTGGGGTAAGCCTTTTCATCTATTTACGCCAGGTTTAGCTTCATCACGTCACGTCTTAACAGAAGCTCTTAAACGAAACCTAACACACACACACACAGAGTTTTTGGACGAGCGAAAATAGCGCTTCTTTCTCATCATTCTCTTAATCAGCATCATTTTCCGCTGAGCCATTGTGCGGAAGATTTGGCTACGAATGAAAAGGAAAACCACCGACAGGAGGAGCTGTCTTCGTCGGCGCTGAGATGAAGACTTATCCCCTCTTGACGACTAGTTGAAAGGGAACGAGATAAGGATCGAACCTCTTGACTATATTTAACACTATGGTACGGTGGGTGAGTAAACGACTATGCTCCGTAGCCGTAAGTCATCATGGTTTATGCCTTGTAGGAGAGAGAGAACGAGAGAGATCGGTATCGATTCTAATCGAAACCGGTGCCGAGCTCATGATGGCATCCAGAAGTGGGGCAAACCGAGCTGAGGAGTTGTTGTTTATTGGGGAAGCATTTTTTTCCCGGAAGGATTTCCTTTGATTGAATTAGGCTTTATGACTTCCGGGGTTTGGGTGCACATCCGAAACGATGGCAAGTATCGGCATGAATGCTGCTTCGGTTTCTGTTTTTTTTTTGTGGGACTGCTCTTGTGTGCGTGTACATAAACAGCAAGCTGAAGCAGCTTTTGATATACGCACGATGGAGGGAGGAACCGACCGCTAGAGCGCTGTTCGAGTTATGATGAATGATGAGATTCAGGAGAAAGAAGCCTCGCGCCAACAAGCCGTTTTTCTCGTCCATTTCGTGTGATGCGATTTTTCGGTCCTGTTTTTTTTTGGCGTTGTGGCCTCATTCTCGGTGTGGCCCCACAAATTATGTGCGTGCGTGTGTGTGCTGGCGGTGGCGGAGGTAAGTTCCGATTTTTCAAGCGTAAATCCCGGCTCATCATCATTCCCAATCGCAAAGAAAAAACAACCTCGACCCGAAATTGAAGGAAATATACGCACGGAAAGGAAAAGAACAAAGGCGCTCACGCAACACACAAAGTGAACGACAAATGATTGAAGTTGATGAGCGTACGACGACGCCCTTCGCACATCAACAACAACGACAACGACAAAAAAAAACCCTGGCCTTTATTTCGGTGGAAGCGATGGAAGCTTTGGTGTTGATGAATGGCTAAAACGATGAGATTTAGAGAGAGGCAGAGAGCGAAATATAAGGCGAGAGTGAGGCCGACGACGACGACGGCGACGATGATGATGTCTGCCCTTTGCACTTTTGTGTGTTCATTGGTAGACGAGAAAGCGATGGGATCGCGTAATGCTTACACGCCTACCCACGGAATTCCGGCCACGGGTTTTAGGAATCCGTAATTCATGATGAAGATGCGTTGCCGTTGCCATCGTCCTTTTTTTTTGTTTTGGCTGTGCAATAACATGCGATTCTAGGGTGTTTTTGTTGCTGTTGGTCCTGTGCCGTTTTCATTCAAACCACGAACCAACAAAATCATCTTCTTTATTCTGTCGCGTTAACAGGAAATGAACTACTGGCTTGGGGCAGCGAGCGCGTGCACGCCAAGGGGGGGTGGAGGGAAAAAAGAAATCAGAAAGAGAAATATGGACGGAAGGTATGCATCATCCCATCATCACCATCAGCACCATCATGTGGCTCCCCTTTGGCGGCATTGTTCTTCTCGTGCGCGCTCCAAAAGGCCCGGCAACTGGGGAGATAATCTTTTGCTGTTTCGTTGCGTTTTTATCCCCGCCTAGGCAACGAACCAACCCACACGCGCACACAGCGCCCCCGGTGAAGGTGAAAAGAGATATGATTATGATGGAAGGCAGTTCTTTGTTGTTTTTGCTGTCCCGTGATGGCGCGGTTATCCTTCCGCCCAGCTTTCCTGCCCATCCACAGCTTCCCATCATGATATCGATTAATCCCTTTTGAACGAAGGATTCTACGGCGCGTTGAAGAACACAAAGAAAACGGAAGGCCACCGAAAGAGAAGTTAATAAAAATGCGTAGGAGGTCAGTCCGAAAACGGAGAGAAACAAAATATACAAACAAAATAAGCAAACCAAACAGAGCAACAACAGCAACAAAAAACCCTGCGCTAACGTTGGAAAGGGCCGGCGACAAGTATAATGGGTATGAACACAACACACAGAAACGAAAAAACACGAACGTGTGCAAATGACTGATTGTGATGAGTTATGCTGAACCTGGCAGGAAGTTTGGCCATTTTCGGTAATAATGGGGAAACAAATGATGAATCTGTTGTGGCAGTAGAGCGGTCTCCTCCCCCGAGCCATTCCGCGTTCATCATTTTCGGACGAAAAAAAGGTTGAATGATTTTGATCCTTTTCTCTCGCGTTTTTTTGTTGCCTGTATTGCGTGTACACCCCAAGCCCTCCGATGATGCACATTTACTGAATATGTAGTCAAGGTTGGTGGCGGCGGATGGCAAATAACTGGTCGGCGGGACAGAAAGGGATGAATTCTTAAGCAGTATTGTTGGAAGCGCATGGATGGCGAAGGGGGAAGCATTTATTTTTGTTTGTGTGTTGCGTTGCACACGAAATGAAAGGAAAAAAAAACCGATGCGTAATGAATAAAAGAGCAACGAATGTGACGGATTTGTGGTAAGTTTTACTTTAATTAATGTATGCATTTAGAAGAGGTTGAACTGGTTTGAACGTTTTTAAATCGATAGCCGTAGGTCCTAGCGACTTATTCACACCCATATTTTTAGTAGCTTTTATGTACACAAAATATTGCAGCGTTATCAGTTGTTTTAGAGCAGCTGTAGGAAAAATGGCATAGAGATCGGATTTGCTGAGTTGTTTTTCCCTGTGTTCGATGCGAAGGGTTTAACAGTGTTCGATCAGAAACTTACGAGGAAACCTTTATTGTCTGGTGGTTTTATCGTGGCGATACTTTAATATACGAATATCCTAAACAGAATGATCATTTTTATCAAACACTCAGTGTGTAAAAGATACTCAAAATGAGTTGCTAATGGAGCATGTGACAAAACATGTGCAACTCAATTAGAGTAATCATAAAAAGCATTAGTATACCTCAGTCTTATTTTTAAATCGAAATGGAGCAAGTTACTGGAGTTGACGGTTCAGGAATCTACATGTTTGCTACATGATTATTGCAACTGTCAACTGAAAGTTCACCGGTAGTGTTTTGCTGACAAGAGCCATTTTTAACTGATCAAAACAAGTGCCACTTTGCGTTTCGTTTACCAAAATCAATTTGGCTTTCAATATTTCGTAACGAATCCTTTATTTGCAATTATGGCCTTGCATTTGCGAGGCAAAGACTCCATCAGATGGCCAATGATGTTTTGTGTGATGATTTGGGCAAACAACTGATCCTTATTTCGAACACCTTTACCATCAATTCGCTGATTAACAATCTCCCACAAGTTCTCGATAGCGTTCAGATCCGGTAGCGTTCAGAGCTTGTGGCGATCAGTCCATCACCATTATATGGTTATCCTTAAACCACTGTTTGAACACTTTGGCGGTGTGGTTGTTATAATAACCATTATAAGTACTGTTTGTACAAACTACAAAATTTTTCTATTCCAATTTACTTTTTACTAAACCTTTTCTGTAGAGATTCATGATTGGGATTGACTGGTTGCAAATGTTTTGTCCGATACTGTATCTGGTTCTTGGGTTTTATGTCGTTGCATGTCATCGAATGGACTTCCAGCAACAAACTATAAATGTTTTGGAAATAACATCTATTCAAGGACCATTCTATTTCCAAGACAGAGAGGCAACTGATCACTTGTCCCAGATTTTTACCATAAAGTTATGTTTAGTTTAGTTGTTTTTTTATATTATATTTTTCTACGATATTTTTGTAGAAAGTAACTTTATCGAAGAGTACGCGAAAAATTTATCTTTTAGAGTTTTATTTTATATTCTGTTCAAACGTTTGCAAACGTTTTATTGAACGTAAAATAATGAGCACAAACAAATGTTTCTTTTAGACTAATGTAGTCGATATTTGTTAAGTTTCAAATCAACAGCACTTCATTCCATGCAAAAGTCTCGAAAACAAATTCTCTCACGATCTCCCAATCACAACTGAACTAGCGATTATATTAGCAGTCTCATGTATCTCGAATCGAACAGCGAACACCCAATACATAAGACCACACACAAAAAGGCAAATCAAACGAGCCACCAAAGATTGAGGCCAATATATCGCGAAAAAAGCTCCGTCAAACCCCGGTTCATATGAAAGACTAAAAATCCGTTACAGTAAAAACCTACTTTTTTGTGACCGTTGTTCACTTATTTAAACCACACATATGTAGCTTTTAGCCCGTCTTCTGATGACACGAGGTTATGTGATCAGCTGCTCTCCTCACATAGGACCGGTTTTGTTTTTGCTTCACTTCGTGGTAAATGAACGCGTTATTGTACGAGCTCTTTGGGGGGTGAGAGTTGTGGACTGCATCCGTTATGCTCTGTGTAGTTGCGGGGATAGCGACAGAGCAGTGGAGAGAAAATGATCATGAAAACCAACAACCAAGCTACATCACACATCGTACACCATTTGTCCGCAAAGCTCTTGTAGATGAGCACGGTCGAAAAAAGAAAATCCCATACGCACACACACACACACACTGTGATAGGATAAAATTTTCAAGGGACAGAAAGGATCGAATGAACCGATGCCTCTTCGGTCAGCTTTATGTCAAGTGCAACAAACATTTGCAGGCATCATGCCCGACTCTTCTAGAGCTCCGCAGCCACCGCCGAACATCGAACCCAAGCAGCAAACAAGCCAGCAAACGGCAGCACGTGTTTCAGCTTCCGTGGTAGTTGAATGGAGCTTTGTGTCCCAACCCTACGGCCAAAGCGAACAACGAACATTGCAAAACACTTCCCATGAGCATATCCCCGCCACCATTCCATTCTGTACACCACGCCACACCAGGAACTTTGATGTAGTGTCCTGTATGTCTACGTGTGTGTGTCTGGTCCGTACTCCGAACAAGGGCCACCGTGTGTACGGGAAAGACATCGAACGAATCAGTTCCTGCATTTCTCGAGCATCATCACCACGAACACATCACACATGTGAACCGTATTTTGAACGGCCTCTCGAAAGCAAGCCCAACCAGCCAGTGGAACAGTGTGTCCATGCTAGCAGTGTTTGACTATCGGCCGGCTAGCCTTTTTCGATTTCTTTTCCCCTTCCTTTTCTTCCCCCCTCTTGGTACGTCCGATGTGTTTGATGGTTGAACCGTATTTTGAACGGCCTCTCGAAAGCAAGCCCAACCAGCCAGTGGAACAGTGTGTCCATGCTAGCAGTGTTTGACTATCGGCCGGCTAGCCTTTTTCGATTTCTTTTCCCCTTCCTTTTCTTCCCCCCTCTTGGTACGTCCGATGTGTTTGATGGTTTTTCAACATACTTCCCATCGGTTGTTGTACGTGGCAGGAAGAGGAAAAAAAAGCGTATCACTTCCGACATTCCAAACTCCAGAAAGGCTAGCCAGTGGATGAAATATTTCATTGTCTACATACAGAAGCACCGGAAGATCCCGGACGGTGGACGCGGTACGAGTTAGTCCTTTTTCGTGTTTTTTTGCGTAGGTCAACAGCTGTGAGGGTTTTAGATGGTGCGGCAAGATGACCTCCACTTTCGCCAGAGGGAGAGAGAGAACGAGTGTTGGGTACTGTGGAAGTTTAGAATTTGAATTAGGCGTTTGACTTTAGCTATGCACTGTGACAAACTGATTCTACAAGTGTTGCAGCTCGTAAGAGAATAAATGGGACGATATTGTACAGAAAGCAGCACTTCACATTGGCTCATTGGCATGTGTTGCGATGGAAAACAGTTAACTATTATAAATGAATGCATGATCAAAGTGATATTCAATTTCACTATAAAAAAAAACACACACACACACACACACACAACAATCTCCCATGGAGGTGCATCGAAATGATAGCAAATTATGGCAGTAAAATATTCACACGTTGCATGAAAAAAAAACAAATGAAAATTAACATATAAATGAAATAGTAATAAAAAGCATATTTGAGAGGAGGAAAAACAAAGTTATTGGGTAGGAAATGGACTACAAAAAAAGGAAGGTTAAATATGAATGCAATGACACATTTAGCACATAAAATGCATTTGTACGATTGCAAGATTTATATTTTATAGGAATATTACTATGTAAGTGGATATAGTTAAATACGAATGATATTACACACACAAAACTATCAGAAGGATAATTCTATTTCTCTTCTATTGACCTTCTGCTCCAATCAGTCAACAAAATTCAATCAAACAGATCTGGTTTCATCGTTTAACTACATCAGCAGAAAAACCAAAAATCATTATAATAATCAAAAGTAAGCCTGCTCCCAACACGCTCGTTCCGCGGTAAAAGGGCGATCAGTCGTGGTGGCGTAAAAATAATTAAGCTTCCCTCGCCATTGATGCCTTGATTACTCCATTGGCAAAACCCACCTGCACGATGGGGGCGCGATTGCTCATTGTCCATCCCCCCCATATTCCCTCTCTGGTAAACACATCATAACACGAGGTTGAATGATAATTATAAATCAAATTGTTTTAATTGATACAACTATTTATGATCGGACCCAATTAACGGACGGAAGGATAATTCGTATTTATCTTCATCCCGCGCTCGTACACTCGCAGTTTCTGCTGGTGATTGGACACAACGGCACATAATCATTATCTTCTTTCAGCAGCTTTTACCGGTATCGCCCGGTATAAAGGGAAGAGCTTGTGGGGGGCTGTGTGGATATCGGTTTCCTATCCACACGCGTACGGGTACCGTATTATCGTAGGTACAGAAGGGAGCGTGCGTGTGTTTGTGTGCGAGCTTTTGAAATTAATTCAATTCAACGACTCGCTGTTGAATTGGCGGCGCCAGGTCAATTCACACGATGCAAATGGAGGCGCCTGGTGGCGTGTAGCATATTGGCGACAGACAGAAGTTCGGTCCCGTGGTGTGGTGTGCTGGTCGGAAGAACACCGAACAGCGATCAATATTTTATAACCACAGTTTGACGGGGGCAGTGCTTACGCCAGGGGTTTGTATTTCAATCAGCGGCATGATAATTATCGTATACTCGGGGTTCGGTTGGCAGGGATTTGTTTTCGCTTTTTTTTAAGTAATATTTTTTTATGTTGGTTTAGATGTGTTGTTTCTACTTTAACTTTAACACAACTTTATGAACTTTGGGAGCGTTGTGTTACAAGTAATCAGTATGGAACAAGAAGAATTTGTTTTTTTTTTGGGGTTCGCCTGCTTGTGCAGTCATACAAATTAATAACCAATTGCATGTCACTAACTCACTCACTCAAAAAAGTCAACAAACTCAATTACTCACAACCAATTTGCGTTGCTTTTCTTCGTCCGATCGTTGCACGCGACGAACGGACACTGTATTCGGTATCGGCCCGTGCAAATCCCAAACCAACAATCGTGTCGACGCAAACTTTTAACACAGTTGATACACTCTCACGCGCCATCCGCGCATTATCACATCGGTTTGTTTTAATTAATTGGTAATTACATGTTATATTTAATGTTTAACATCATCCACGAACGTGCACCATACGTCGTCCACACACACACAGCAGCACAGGGAACGGCTTGCGAGATGAATGGGGAAAAACACATTCTGACACTTCGTGGAAGCGAGCGGGAAAATGGATTTCCCATGTTCCAAATACTGTATAGCGTGCGGCACCGAATGGGCAACGAAATGGCATCATAAGCCGCAAAGTTGTGGCGCTCGGTTCGGTTTTTGTGGTGGGTGGTGGGGGGCGTACCACTACACTGCCTCCGCTTTACCATCCCCCGGCGGCAGGCGTTGGCTTATTGACTCGCATAATGAGCGCATATTTACCACTGCTAACCTTCGCCGCGCACTGTACCGCCTCTAGTGCCTTTGATTTCAATAATATCCGGGCCAGCCATTCCGTTCATTTCCGTTTGTCGAACAATTTGCAACACATGAGCTGGTTTATTGATGAAGATAATGATGCGCTCGCCGTGCTTGTGTGTGTTTGCACGTACGTACGTGTGTAAGTTTGTGTTTGTGGTTGGCCAATTTTACCGGTACCGGCTGGCTGTTGGTGTGCCGACACGCGTACGTGTGTCGAACACGCGAACAATAAATTGTACGTCACTCCGCCCACATCCGCCCACATCTCAGCAGGGTGGACAGGGAGGGAGAGCGAGAGATCATCCCGTCATTGTTAATGGGCAGCCCGGTGGAATGTACACGATCAACGCGCAAAGTGTAGTAGTATCTGTTGGTGTTATTGTTGTTGTCATTATTCCATAAATAAATACATCATTATAAATGAAGTGTGCTTCCACCACTTACCGGTTTTTTTTTTGGGTGAGGGAAGGGGGAAAGGGGAAAGGCGAAGGTTGAACGATATATTGAATAAATAAAGTGGATAACAAATAGCTCGAGAGCGTATGCACCAGCTCTGCGCCATCACCATTGCGCCAGGCTTTCTCATCAACCGCACCGAATTTGGAAATGGAAATGTACGCTCCATTTGCATTAAACCGCACAATGACGGGGGTGGGGGGGGGTTTCTTTTTGGGGTGGGAAAAGCATTTTAACCATCACACATCCGATTTGCCAAACGGTAGTGGATAGTGGTGATGGGTTAAGCTTACCACCACCGATTGGATGGCAATTGAAGTGGAAGGAAAAACATTGCTGTTACTGTTTTCGTGTACTTCACTCAGCTTTTCTCTTTAATATTAACCGATATTGGGAAAATTATCCCAAAATATCAATGTTTTTAAGCAACAGACAAAAATTACAGCAAACTTGAGGTATATACAATCTATGGTTATGGTTGAATGATTGAATCTAGAAGTAAATTTTCAACGTTTTATACAAGTTGACGCCATTTCCTTGCAGGTTTAGTTTAGTTACAGGTACAGCAAACTTGAGGTATATACAATCTATGGTTATGGTTGAATGATTGAATCTAGAAGTAAATTTTCAACGTTTTATACAAGTTGACGCCATTTCCTTGCAGGTTTAGTTTAGTTACAGGTACAGCAAACTTGAGGTATATACAATCTATGGTTATGGTTGAATGATTGAATCTAGAAGTAAATTTTCAACGTTTTATACAAGTTGACGCCATTTCCTTGCAGGTTTAGTTTAGTTACAGGTACAGCAAACTTGAGGTATATACAATCTATGGTTATGGTTGAATGATTGAATCTAGAAGTAAATTTTCAACGTTTTATACAAGTTGACGCCATTTCCTTGCAGGTTTAGTTTAGTTACAGGTACAGCAAACTTGAGGTATATACAATCTATGGTTATGGTTGAATGATTGAATCTAGAAGTAAATTTTCAACGTTTTATACAAGTTGACGCCATTTCCTTGCAGGTTTAGTTTAGTTACAGGTACAGCAAACTTGAGGTATATACAATCTATGGTTATGGTTGAATGATTGAATCTAGAAGTAAATTTTCAACGTTTTATACAAGTTGACGCCATTTCCTTGCAGGTTTAGTTTAGTTACAGGTACAGCAAACTTGAGGTATATACAATCTATGGTTATGGTTGAATGATTGAATCTAGAAGTAAATTTTCAACGTTTTATACAAGTTGACGCCATTTCCTTGCAGGTTTAGTTTAGTTACAGGTACAGCAAACTTGAGGTATATACAATCTATGGTTATGGTTGAATGATTGAATCTAGAAGTAAATTTTCAACGTTTTATACAAGTTGACGCCATTTCCTTGCAGGTTTAGTTTAGTTACAGGTACAGCAAACTTGAGGTATATACAATCTATGGTTATGGTTGAATGATTGAATCTAGAAGTAAATTTTCAACGTTTTATACAAGTTGACGCCATTTCCTTGCAGGTTTAGTTTAGTTACAGGTACAGCAAACTTGAGGTATATACAATCTATGGTTATGGTTGAATGATTGAATCTAGAAGTAAATTTTCAACGTTTTATACAAGTTGACGCCATTTCCTTGCAGGTTTAGTTTAGTTACAGGTACAGCAAACTTGAGGTATATACAATCTATGGTTATGGTTGAATGATTGAATCTAGAAGTAAATTTTCAACGTTTTATACAAGTTGACGCCATTTCCTTGCAGGTTTAGTTTAGTTACAGGTACAGCAAACTTGAGGTATATACAATCTATGGTTATGGTTGAATGATTGAATCTAGAAGTAAATTTTCAACGTTTTATACAAGTTGACGCCATTTCCTTGCAGGTTTAGTTTAGTTACAGGTACAGCAAACTTGAGGTATATACAATCTATGGTTATGGTTGAATGATTGAATCTAGAAGTAAATTTTCAACGTTTTATACAAGTTGACGCCATTTCCTTGCAGGTTTAGTTTAGTTACAGGTACAGCAAACTTGAGGTATATACAATCTATGGTTATGGTTGAATGATTGAATCTAGAAGTAAATTTTCAACGTTTTATACAAGTTGACGCCATTTCCTTGCAGGTTTAGTTTAGTTACAGGTACAGCAAACTTGAGGTATATACAATCTATGGTTATGGTTGAATGATTGAATCTAGAAGTAAATTTTCAACGTTTTATACAAGTTGACGCCATTTCCTTGCAGGTTTAGTTTAGTTACAGGTACAGCAAACTTGAGGTATATACAATCTATGGTTATGGTTGAATGATTGAATCTAGAAGTAAATTTTCAACGTTTTGAAGGAATTAAATAAATGTAAAAAGATCGCAAGAGCTTTGATGCGTGTAGAGCGAAGGGACGATGGTGGGAAGGAGGCATATGGATGGTAAAAACCGTACCCGTGGGGAAATGAAATTAGATCTTCTTTGCCACCGCCACACTCTTCCCACTCTCTCACTTGCTTTCCATCGTCAGCCTATTAGCATTTTCGGTGGTTCGGCTTTTCTTTTGCAAAACGCAAGACAAAGGGATACAAAAATCTCGCCCGGAGGAGGGGAAAAACGGACCTGTTTCTTCTACTGTTTTACATTGTTATTTTGAAAGAGAGAATAAAGAGAAAAAATTTGCGCAACAAAACACACAGTTTATGAACTAACTGTTTTACTTTGGGATAATAAACAGCAAATGGTTGAAATGCATTAAAAGACACAAATTATAACAGGAAATTTGTTTATTTATTAGCTAAATAGTAAGGCTCTCTATTGCATCTTTATAAGCAAAAAAATCATTACCAAAATCAAAACAAAAAGTTTGTTGATTGATGGCAAACATCAACCGAAAAATCAAAACTCATTTCCTTCACCCAAGCCAATGATAAATATTCTTTCTTCCTTTACGTAAATCGCACCACTGTAAACCGATGAGTTGTTGGGTGAAAAAAAAGAGTGAGAGAGAGGGAAAACACAATACAAAAGCAAAACAAATGAATTACGAGTCAAGTAAATAAAATAAAGATTCAAAAAATGATAAAAGCACGTTCACTATAATTCACCACCGAGTAAGAGCGCTCTATCTCCCTATCGCTCACTTGCTCGGTACTCACTTCATCGTACGGCATCCGTTGTTCACGACGCGTAACTCACCTTCACACCCGAGTCCCGAATGTATGTGTGTGTGTGTGTACACGGTTAAGTAAATGTGCTGCCACAGAGGAGCGGAACAGACCGGACGTGGTGGTGAGAGTTCCATTTTTCCAACCATTTGCCCGCTCCATTACAATGCAACCACCCTAACCATCCCCCTTCCCCCCATTACCATCCCTTCTCCACCAAGCGCTACTACTACTACTCCACTTCACACAAGCAGCAGCAGCAGCAGCACTAGATTGTCGGTGTTGAATTCCCTTGCCATCATCCATCTCTCCGGTACGATTTGAACTACAGCCATTTCCTGGTTTTTCTTCGCTTTTTTTTCGTTCTCCACATATTTTCTACCCGCCTGTGGGGAGTGGCAAAGCAAAGAGTGAGAGAGAGGGAAAACACAATACAAAAGCAAAACAAATGAATTACGAGTCAAGTAAATAAAATAAAGATTCAAAAAATGATAAAAGCACGTTCACTATAATTCACCACCGAGTAAGAGCGCTCTATCTCCCTATCGCTCACTTGCTCGGTACTCACTTCATCGTACGGCATCCGTTGTTCACGACGCGTAACTCACCTTCACACCCGAGTCCCGAATGTATGTGTGTGTGTGTGTACACGGTTAAGTAAATGTGCTGCCACAGAGGAGCGGAACAGACCGGACGTGGTGGTGAGAGTTCCATTTTTCCAACCATTTGCCCGCTCCATTACAATGCAACCACCCTTACCATCCCCCTACCCCCCATTACCATCCCTTCTCCACCAAGCGCTACTACTACTACTCCACTTCACACAAGCAGCAGCAGCAGCAGCACTAGATTGTCGGTGTTGAATTCCCTTGCCATCATCCATCTCTCCGGTACGATTTGAACTACAGCCATTTCCTGGTTTTTCTTCGCTTTTTTTTTTCGTTCTCCACATATTTTCTACCCGCCTGTGGAGAGTGGCAAAGCAAAGGGCACAGTGGCGCAACGGAAGAAGTAGTCACACTTCATGTTACCGTTGATGAAGGTGAGAAAAAGTATACGAAAAGTTTCCTGATGAAGTTTCCATTCCCCCCATTGCTCTCCCTGTGTCCCTGTGATGGCAAATAGCAGGTAAGATGAACAGGAGGAAAAATAGCAGAGGGCTTATATTTACACAAAGCAATAAGAGCCACCAGTACGGTACGGTGCGAGCGAAAGAGACATCCGTGCCATCCGTTCGAAGCACAGCGAGCAACAGAGAAGGTACGAAAACAACCCGAGCAGCAAAGCTTTACTTGTGCGCCCGTGCCAGCCCCCCCCCCTC
>KZ061791.1:314691-347378 GCA_002091835.1 Anopheles maculatus
TCCCCCCCCCCCCCCCACTCTCCAGCCCGCGTGTGACTCAATTGAGTGACAGAGAAAGAATGCAGGATCAACCATAATTGTAGCAAGGATGGGTGGGTATGGAGCGATGCTCCCCATTCTTTGCTTCCCCCACTGGCAAACCAAATTCACTCTCCCTTGTGGGCAGAAAACAGCGGTTGAGCGTATAAAACCCTCCCCAATACGGTGGGGGTGGGCTGGAAAATAATTCAGGAAAAACAGAGTGAAAGAAAATTCCATAAAGCGTTACCAGCCGAGGGGGGAGGGGGGAGAAGGTGAGAGGGAGGTGATTGTTGGCGACGAAAGGTAGGTTTCGCGCTGGTGTCGAGAACTGAGCACTCGCCCTCGTCGTCGTCCCCCGACAATGATGGAAAAGTTAGGAAAACACAAGGCAACAGATGAAGACTTACTGCAGGACGGGAAAGGACAGAGAAATCGGGTGGGTTGGGAATGGTTTTCCTGTGGTGTGGGCGGATTACTTTCCGCTAGCATTACACAGTCCCTGTGCCCTTTTATCCAATGGTTCTCAATTATCCAACCACCAGCCTCCTTCCCGATTTTCCTTCCTCCCACCACCCTCGCTCGGAACGGTAGGGTGGGAGGGTTGAAGGACGGAAGAGTGGGGGAAGGAGCAGAAACACGGAAGCAAAGGTTCGCCCGTGTTTGTTCCTGCGACCCGAGCGAAAGGTGATGGTTGGATAAACGTGATGGTTATTTGTAGGACGGAACCGCCGGCCCTCAAACGACCGCCACACTTACACACACACACACACCAACACACACGCCTCGCTTGTCCTGGGAGTTTGTGTCCTTGGGGCGACAGAAATGCTGGTGCGTATCAACGGAAGCGGTAAAATAAAAGCTTGTCGTACGGAACGGAAAGACCCGTGATGAGAGGGAAAGGAAATGAATTGGGAGGGGAGGAGGGGTGGTTGGGAGGGAGAAGAAAAAAAAGGCGAAAGGATCAGTAGATGAATAGCAAGTGCAGGAGCCGGGTGTGGAGCAGTAGAACGAAGCGAAGGATAAAGGGACAGCCAGCAGCTACGTGAATACCATCACGTTGGCAATTGGATCACCCGAAGCATCAAGGGAAAACGGCTAGGAAGGAGGAACGCGAGCGGGGAGAGGATAGAATTCATTACGAAAAGCCACCCTATCTTGCTCTCGGCCTCCGGTATGTTTTTTTTCTTTTGCTTCTTCCACCTCATCCCGTTCCGGCCGACCGAAGCCAGTCGTTACAGCAACCACACCCGCGCCGCGCTCGGAAGCACCAGATCAGGAGGACCCGACCAGTGGAGGAAGAAAATCAAATATGAGCAAACAAGCAAAAGCAACAACGAGAAAAAAATGGTGAGAAGAGATCCGAACAAAAACAAAAAAACGTTCCCTGAAAAACAGCAACAAACAGACGAACGAGCCGTGGAAATCCGTAGAATTGGTGGAGCCAGGTTGAAAAAGCAGGAGCAGCAGTGGGAGACGGAGGAGAGAAATGAAAACAAGGGCGGGGAGGGATTCGTTGAGTGAGTTTTCCCTCAATCGTTTTTCCCGTACTTTTTTTTTGTGCAGGATGGAGCGAAGTGGAGTGGCGTTCGCTTTCCCATTTTCTCGCTCGCTTTCGGTGGCGCTTTTCGCTCTTGCTTTCACTTGTAAAATATTTTTTCCTTCCTGGTTGCCGCCAAGTTTTGCTTCATGCCAAACATGGTGGATAACGTTTGGATGGTTTACCGCGAGAAAGGGACATGGACCAACAAGGCTCGCGAGGGAAAAACGCAAAGGAAGGAAGTGAAAAGCCTCCCTCCGTTCCAGCGAGTTCTCAGTAGCCTAACGATAAGCTGCTGGTTACCATATCCGCCGAAACGCGAACATCATGAACGGTTGTGTCCTTTCCTTTTTTTGTTGGTCTCCTTTCGCCGTGCAATGTGCGCGGCCGTTTCGCACGGTTGTTTTTGCCGGGTAGCCTCTGTATTAAGAATGACCTGAACCACGATCCACGGTGGAGGGAGAAAGCTGGCAACGGTGATGGAGAAGATGCGAAAAAAAGGACATTCCACATTGCTGACACATACAGCAGGAAGACAGGTAGTACGGAGTCGGTGGCTTGGTTCGTTTGTTTTCTTTTATTCATCTCGGGATTTATTATCTCACCTAGTAGCAGCGCAACGGCCCAGAACAGGTAGGACAGAACAGGATCCCCCCAGGTGGTGGTGGTAGTTGCGAAGATTTTTGTTGCACGAGAGTTGACGGACGGTTTTCCCAAGTTTGTTGCTGCTTTCGGTATTTTTTATTTACCGTTCTCGTTTCTATTGCCGTGATCAATTTTGCAGTCAGCTTCGTTGTGTTTTTCGCTTTGTTTTGCAAATATTAGACCACTGGGTAATGAACTTTTTTTTTCTCTCTTTTTTTCCTCTCGTTTCTTTCTGTTTTATCAACTTTTCACCGGTTTGTGAGGATATCATGTTAAGCAGGTTAGCGATGTAAAAACAATGTGGAAAAGCCACGGTGGTGTACATTCTGCCACAACTAATCCCGCAAAGCATCGTTTGCTCGTCTTCGTGTGAAATGACCAGAGAAATGGGAAGTGAAATGAGGGGGAAAAAATAAGAAAACAGCGGAGCAGATGTTCTGTAAAATGTATTCTCTTAGCTCCCACGTGCGGGTATTAGTTGCGAAGATTTTTGTTGCACGAGAGTTGACGGACGGTTTTCCCAAGTTTGTTGCTGCTTTCGGTATTTTTTATTTACCGTTCTCGTTTCTATTGCCGTGATCAATTTTGCAGTCAGCTTCGTTGTGTTTTTCGCTTTGTTTTGCAAATATTAGACCACTGGGTAATGAACTTTTTTTTTCTCTCTTTTTTTCCTCTCGTTTCTTTCTGTTTTATCAACTTTTCACCGGTTTGTGAGGATATCATGTTAAGCAGGTTAGCGATGTAAAAACAATGTGGAAAAGCCACGGTGGTGTACATTCTGCCACAACTAATCCCGCAAAGCATCGTTTGCTCGTCTTCGTGTGAAATGACCAGAGAAATGGGAAGTGAAATGAGGGGGAAAAAATAAGAAAACAGCGGAGCAGATGTTCTGTAAAATGTATTCTCTTAGCTCCCACGTGCGGGTATTAGTGTTACATTTACGGAAGCAAAGGAAACAAACAAAAACGCCTTTCTGGATAATAAATTTATTTACCTAATTCACTTTTTTCTTTGCAACAAGGGAGATACCCTGAATTTCATGTGTTACCGATGTCTAATAAGATTATCGTTTTCTTGCAAGGAATGAGGAAGAAATATGTAAAGGTTCTGTGCCCCGTGGGTAGAACAAATGCAACGGGTGATTGAGATAAATTTATCGAACGAATGACAACACCATGTCGCAAGTGACGAGTCTACCATGGATCAAAATAATGATACGAGTAAGCTTATGGGTAACTTTACAAACAATTTGTATAAAAAACTAATTATACAAATTTCTTGGTGAGTTGAGCTTGGCTTAGAGCTTGGTCTACGACCAAGTAGACCATGTCGGCCTTGACATAGCTTTCTTATACCTTCTAGAAATTTTCACAACTGCCGAATACTGAGGAACAATTCCAGCTAGACGTACACAAAGTGAAAATGTTCCTTTCAAAGTAATGGCTCGTTAATTTAAGGACGTGTGAAGGACTTCAAACGATTACCTGACCTAAATTTATCCATGATGACTTACCAATCGGCACAACTGTTTCGAGGTCTTCAATTAATCGAGGCCGCAACAATCCTAGCCACCGTTTACAGTCTGCTAATCCATTATCCCGAAAATGGAGAGCGCATCAACATCATCACTCCATCTCAGTTTGGGCCTGCAACGTATCCTCTGACCAAGTGGACAGCCTAAAACTTAATTTCTTTAAAGAGTGGATAAAGAGTCGTTCGGTAACAATCTCATGACATGATCAGATCTCCGAGGTCTGCCGAATACTAGCGACTTCTCCATTGTCCTTCCTAACATACGTGGCCAAACATCGTTCTGAGCATCATACTTTCAAAGAAAATCTTCATCAGTTGTTAGCAGAGTCCATGTCTCAGAAGCGTATTTTAGGACTGGGACTGATACTAATCTAACCAGTTGAACATATAAGTAAAAATCACTCTTTTTATTGTGATGAGTCGTAAATTTAATACTCTTTATGTATATTTGGATTGACACCATGTAATCAATGCTAAACAGTCTCACTGTGTATCCTGTGAGTTGTGAGCAATGTATTTGCTTGTTATCCTTTCTATTTATTAAAGGTTTTTAAGTTTGTGAAGAAATTTCAACTTTATCGAATAAATTAGAAACAAAAGGCAGACCTAACTTGATGCAATTTAAGTTATTTTTAGACATTAATTAGTTAGATACACTTAACCTTGATTAAATAAATCTGACTACAAATTCCATCGTTTTAAACCCAAAAAAACGACCAGCGTTTCTATTGCCCATCAATTAAACGCTGCTGCTGTATGTGTCCCCGACGCTTCCTTAACTTTAACCTCACAACAGATAAACTGCTAAGTGTGCGGTAGCTAAATCAAACCAGTCCCGATTCACTGCTCAACGCAACCTACAGCAAACGGTGACAGCGAGCAACCGTTCGCTACGAAATCCTGAACCTGAAGAAAACCGGGAAAATAAAAACATCAACATCGACTTGTCCCCAATCCCAGTGGTGGCGGACACCGGAGCGTGATGCTTTCTTCTGATGTTTGTTAAATTTTCTCACATCCTTCTCTCTGGATGAATAGTTGAACGAAAGGCATATCTTTTCCCCCACTGTAAAGAAAGAGATCATCCGTACCGACATTTCAAGCCTTAAATGCACTGTACACGCGCGTGTGTATGTGTGCTCTTCCGGTAGTGTGTTGTAAGTGTGCTACTTTCTTATCCGAAACATCGGTACATTTTCGCTCGGGTTTTTGCTTTCTTTTTGTGGCTTCGTGAGCTATGTTGTTGTGTTGCTGACGACTGGTCGGTTGGCACTTACCGGGCTGGGCCGAACGAACACACAGGCACGATGTGCCCGGCCTTAAGGTGGTAAAGCGTTGCATCATCTACCGTTTCGCCACCGTTTTCCGGGCACACATACACACACACACCCCGAAACGGAACTGAGCATCGTTTCGAGAGTTTATTTTCCCGCTCCATCGGCACCAAATCCGTAAAAGACACACCACGATATGATGAATGTGACAGCGCCCCGAAACCATTCTACCATACTGCATCCCTTGGCCAAGGGTGAAGCAGTGGCAAAAAAGAAACGTGGCGCGGGTAATTGGTGTAAGAAAGCTCCGGAAAACACATTCACAAGCGGTGAAGCAGAAATGGTGGACCGGTCGGTGAGCGGATGCTCCGAAGCATCAGAAGATTCACAGCATCCTTCCACCAAAGTGGAAACATGGAAACCTTACGCTTACGGCATCATTTCACTACCCACCCCACTGGGAGGAGGGAGTGGTGGAGGAGGTATGGGAGGTAAGCTGAAAAATTTTCCTTTTGTGATGGTTTTCCACAAACAACTTGTGTTCCGCACTCGTTGTCGCTGAAGGATCATCTCTCCTTCCCACCAAGTTCGCGACCGAGAGCACGTTCATCGGGTTTCCTGTCGTTTTGGGGGAGAGTTGTCTCTTCAGCAATCTTTCCTATACACAGACGCCCTTCCAATCCCAACCAACATTCTCCCTCCCACTCTGTGAGCAGCCTTCTTGTGTCATTTATTCAACAATTTCGCAGCGTTCGTGTCGTGCCACCCACCCAACCAACCCTGCCGAAACATGGGGGAACCCGAAACGATTCGCTTCGCTTCTTGGTGAAGCAAATTCTTCATCCCTCGAGAGCACTTTCCACTCTTAACACTGGGTAAAGGGATCGGATTGCTTGCAAAGGATTGCATCCGGCCAGGCAGGACGTGGTTGCGGAGGCGAACGCCCGCAAGGGGGCGAGTTCTAAGGCTTTCGTTTCCTTTTTCTTTTTTTTTTTTGTACTATTTTTCTCGACTCGAAAATCATCCTTCATCCCGACGCTGTGGAGCTGCCGTGTTGGGGCTGCCGGCGGTGTGGGAGATGAGTGTGGTGGTATTCTATTATAATATTGTCATCCTCGTTCCCTCTCTTTTCTTCTCCCTCGCACTCGCTTTATTCATGTTCACTTTTTACTTCGCTCCCTGGAAAACTGGATTCGAAAAGGGACAGACAGGCGGTGACGGAGTTGCGGCACACAAAAAGGTGCCCCAGGGTTCGGGTAACTTTTTCCACCGCTCGCTTTTATCATTTTCACGCGACTTGTGACTTCTTTCATCTGCGAAAATGCCACCCGGACGCGCGGAAAACGTCTCGGCAGTTGGAAAAATGACACCACTGGCAAATGAGAATGTGAGTCGAATGGCAGACTTTCCTGGCGGAGTTTTCTTGGAGCTGTGTGTGCATTTTTTGCGTGTTGCTTTCGTTTTTGCTTTTCTTTGGCTTTGTTCACGAGCAAACAAGGGAAAATTGGAAGCCAGCCAGCGCCGTGGTGGTGATGGTTTCCATCGAGCGGAAAACTTTTTACCCATCGTTCTTGTGCTCTTGCTGCCCCCGTGCCACTGCGGAACCGCGACCAGGCCCCCGCGGGAAGGAGGTTTTGGTAATCAGATTTATTTGAATAATTTCCTAGTGATTATACCTTTTAATTATGCTGCCAGCTGCAGGAAAGGAAAGCAACCAGCCAGCCTACCCGTACGAAGTGCGGAAACCAAGATGAGCGTCAAGACGGAGACGATTTGTTGGTTTTTTTCTTCTTTTGGTTTTGAGGTTTTTTGTTGGATTCTATGCCAGTTAAAGACTTTACTGCTTTGCTTGATACCGGAATACGGCTAAAAGGGTTATAGAAAAAGCGAGCGGTTGGCAAATGATTTTCTTGTGCATAATAAGTTTTCCTCCACAAAACTCTTTCGGCTTGATATTTCCATTAGCCGTGGCGTACGTGAATCTTTTTGTGGGGTTCGCACAAACGATGAGGCAGCAGGCAGTTGCTTCTTTTTTTGTGTGCCCCCGCAAACTGTTGACAAAACGATTCGTCATTGATTTTAATTGATTCATCGCATTTTGAATTGAGTTTTTCCAAATCTTTTTTCAAACGCTTTTTTATTTTATTCTTGCTTCATTAGATAATCAGTATCAGATAAATCAGTTTTCAAATTAATGTCTCCTTTTGCTACTTAAATAAGTTGACGTCTAAAAGCACAACATTATTTATCAACTGTTTACCCCATCCGTAATGATGGGACTCGTGCCAAAACTAGGGAAAAGTTTAATTTTAATCATTCCGGACAGTGCTAATTGAACCAACAAAATCTGTTTCATTTTGCCATGAAGCAAACACACACACACACACACAAGCCATACCAACATTTTCCTCCCTATGGTTGGCCAATTGATTGCAAAACGACGGAAACTACAGTGCTCGAAACTGCTATCCGGCAGTAAACGACATTGGGCACACAGAGACACCGTCGACCAGGGGAATGGACGCAAGAGGTGAGAGGGTAGGGGTGAGTGGTGCGGAGCGGAAGAGAGGTTCCGCCGTTGGAAACTGTTCCACCGCAACGAACACATTTGACACGGGCTAACTAGTAAATGAACAAACTAATCGAATTACCATTTAGTCTTGTTTCGGCAATGATTCCTTCCGTCCGCGTGTCTCGCCTATCTCCCTTCCCCAGAGACACTTCCCTCCTGCTCCCCATCACCACAGAAGGGACGGACAAAAACACATCCTGACGGAGGGTGTCTCTCCGCGTCCAGTCCCCTCGCTCAAACGTCTAATCTGATTCCGTGTATAATATGATTATTATTGCTGTCTACAACAAACTGGCACCGCCGCCATTACCAACCAAACGCCACGCGGCTTTCATAACTTTGTGTCGCTTCGTTGGATGGTTGTGGCTGTGGGTAGGGAGGAAGGAGCGAAAAGAGGAGCTGGGTAGCGAGAGATGGGGTGGTCCTGTAAATCCGGTTTCCTTCACCGTTTGGAACCGCACATCCTTAACACAGCGTTCGCCTTTGGGTGGTCCCGGGTCGGTAGAAGAAGCGAAAAATAGAATGGCATGAAAGAAATTTGCAAGTGAAACACTCTTTCCATCCTCCACAGCGATGGAGCAGCATTTCACATAAAAGCTGATAATGACTGTTATTTTTATCGGGGCAACATGCGAACGACCGAAACGCTTGCGATGTTCACCAGTACACTTGTCCTGTGTTCTCTCTGTCCTCGCCTCTTTCTCGTTCACTCCGGTTTGGTAAAGTACGGTTGGAGTCCCCACCCATCCTTCGTCACACAATATTCATTCCATTTGCAACGTGCCGCCGCCACCACACGGTGGCCCATGGGGATTCCGCCTCCTGAAGTTGTCTTAAGTTTTGTCTGTACCGAATAGGGACGTTTCGCTAGATCCACACGCAGGGCAGTGGAGAAGCGAAGGCGACTGGCGCAGGCAACGGTTCGTTGAGCGGTTGACGACTTCCTTGAGTTGATTATTATTCCAGTTTACAACTTCGCTCGAGCACGCTTCACACGCCACGAACGCGCACAGGGGATGCTTGAAAGCTGATGGGCGATGGGTGTTTTCGGGATGCCTTCTCCCGGCCCCGGGAGTTGGGATGGTTTTCGCACTTTCTCCCACTGCAACGACTCGTCCCGCACCTCCCGTCTGTGAGTCATCTCCGCTTTGGCAAACATTTTCTACTTTGTGCACTTCGATGCTCCCGCCAACAGTGGGGTTGGTCGGAGAATGGGCAACATAAACATCTTTCCCAACCGTGAAGATGGAGCAACGGATCCTTCGACGAAGAAGAAAGTAAGGCAATGAAATCAAGCACTTCCGCTTCCGTGCTAAATCGTTGACGGAAGGAGCGGGACGATGGGGGTTACGAATTTTCCCTGTTCGCGCTTGGGGAGTTTCACAATCACGAAACGAATACACCACCCGGGACAGAATGGTGGTTAGGAGCTGGCTAGAAAGCCTGGGGGATGCACGGAAAGGAGTTTCCTCTCGTGGTGATATGGTGGTGGTTCAGAAGACAATGGTTCCAGCCCCGACATCACGGACGGCACACAAGTCGAAGCGAGACACACCGATGGACAACGATGGTGGTGCGTGGTTTCGGTGCAAACGAGAATGCTAAGAGAATTATAATCGAGTTTGTTGTGCTGCGGGTGCCGCAGACAGAAGGGTACGGGGATTTATGTTTTTCCTAGCGATCGCACAAGCTTTCTGTTGCCATCCATGCGTCACCGCACTACTGTCAACGAACATCAACTTTTTCCACCTCAACGTCACGCGTAACGAGTGTGCCCCAACCAAGTTATTATGTGATTTTTAGGGTGCGACGTTTTGTTTTGTTCCAAATTCAATAACTATATCAATAATTATATTTATTATAAATTATTAAGTATATTGTGTTGCAATTAGATAAACTTTTATATAAAACCACTGAATGCTTCAACGAAATTCTTCATTTTCTGTCTCTGCTTTATATTTTCTCATTTAACGCACCCAAGAGATCGTAAGCACTATCAAGGATTGTCCTTGGTGTGATAATTCTGTGGCATTGCTCCACCCTCATTAAAACGATCCACCGGTTCTACCTTCTCCGATTACACACACTTACTCGTAAGAAAACGGTGGCCAAAATGTAGACGCCCACTCACACCATAAGCCCACCGAGAGAGGGGCAGAGTGTGAACACGTTTGTAAGTAAAGCGCCAAAGCAACATGGTTAAGCAAAACAAAGAGAGCGCAAGAGTGTCACCAGACAGGACGAAAGCCAATTTACATTAGACACATGTTGGGTCGGGCTCTAGGAACAACCGACGTACCGATGGTTTCAACCACGCTTTCCAGCACTTATGCGACTCCCTTGACACTTGCTACCACCACCATCCATTCGGTTTAAGCTGGCGACACGCTCGGAAGCTGTTATTACTGTTATTTTAATTTAATAACTTTCGAGTCAAGCTTGCCTCATCGTCTATTCATCACGCCAATGGGAATGGGTCGTTTGAGTATTGTTTTTCTTGCCTGAGCCTCTTGGTTAATTGCGTTCGCGTTGGATTGCAACTTTGTTTTTGCAATATTTTTATTGTAGTTTAATTTTAAGAGGTCGCACAATGAATTCAGTACTATGTTTTAACTATGTAAAGGTTTCAATAAACGATTTATCACGCTGTATCACTTACCTGTTTGTGCATTTCTACATTTAATCCATAAGACATTTCGTAGTACTGTAAAGAAACAAAAAGAATAGAATTTAGTTAGTATTTTTAAGAAAATAAAATATAGAGTATCCTTCAAAACAACATATCTCTTTTTATATTATGCTGTTGTTGTTAAATATGAAGCTATAACGAAACGAACTCTTCTTCAAAACTGTGCGCAGTCGATAGCCCGTCCACTAATGTATAAAGTACAGCTGTATTGATTTAATCTAACAACCATGCTCGATGACTCTCGAAGAATATACGCTTCCCATACGGAACGCTCTGCCCGTCGTACCCATGCATAATACAACGACGATCATTTGCGGCTGTCGTGACGTGCGGTAGGTGCAATTAAATACCTCTACAATTCGCCACATTCACCACATGGGCGCAAACATCCTCCACAGCGATGGAGCAGCATTTCACATAAAAGCTGATAATGACTGTTATTTTTATCGGGGCAACATGCGAACGACCGAAACGCTTGCGACAACGACGGTAGGAAGAACCGAACCCGGGTACGATGGAAAACCGAGTGTCTAATTGCACCTTTTGCTGAATCGCATCCAAGGCTTGGTTTGACCGTACGTACACACACGCACACACGCACGCAAGTGCCCGAGGGCAGAAAGTCAGCAAACTAGCAACAGCAGTGCAGCATTCCACTGCACCGAACGCCACACGGAAAGGGGAAAATGGAGGCGCAGAAGGAAAGATTGGTTTCCCGTGTGTTTGCCACACCAGCAACATCTGCATCGTCGTTGGGGTGTAGAGTCCTGCAGTCGGACAGTCCCGCTACCTGGACGGTCCTAACGAAGAACGATGGATGGATTGGCCAACATTGCCGTTCGGGCACACACACACACACTGCTTTTCGATGCCCAGTTTTCCGTAGCTCGGTACTCCATTTCCCAAGCGGACAGTCGGAGAAAATTGCATTTAATTTTCCAAATATTTTATTTATAACCATCCACACGTTCCCGCCCTCCCGCAAAACAGGCCCCAAAATGCTGTAGACACAGCGGAAGTACCCTACCCGGAATCGCAACGGCCGGCAACCAAATGGGAATGCAAATGGAGGATAAACACCGGTGCAAATCGAAGTGGAATTGAAAGCTGATAGGCGTCGCTCGTACACCATCTGTGAGGACACCGTTACTGGGATATTCAGGGTACGTGCGAGCGGCACCTTCGAGCACGGGTGCGATTTGTGCGAATGATGATAATAATTTCACAATCACTTCGCTTCGATTTCCACATCCGCTTGGTACGTACAGGCAAGTCTTCCCGGTCGAGGTACCCACCACCTCCCAGGACGGCACTATTGGGACGGGTTTGAATATTCGCTTCAACTGCATTTATTCAGCATGCATAAGGACACACAGGGTTGCTATATGGTGGAACGCGCAGATCGAAACATGAAAGATGAATGTACATATTCTGCATCGTTTCCCGAAATTGTGCATTCGGAATTTGTGCAGTTGGAGATATTTTCGAGGACGGATCCGAATCCGTCAGACGGATGGGGATGTTCACCGCCCCGTTGTGGTCTCGTGTTCCTCAAATGAAACACATTTCCCTCGCTACTGCTCCGTCGCAACACTACCGCTAGGTTGGATGTCCGGAAGGATGTCGATAAATTCGACAACCGAGGTCACCCAGCACCAGTGTCGATCCAATCAAATAAGGATGAATTTTATGCACGAACTCTGGTTTTTTTTTTTGACGGGTGGGATTCAGCGGTCGAGTACGGAAGATCGTGACGGATAGACGTACCAATATTTGACTACATTCGTACAGCTATCCCGACACAAACACACGTCGAAACGGGATGAAATTTACAATTTCCCGAGAATATATACCCGTCCCGATGTTACTTTGCTGGGCGAAGTTTGGAGCTTCCAGTTCCTCCGCATTATACGGGCATCGATCAACGATGATATCGTTCGGGGTGGCTCAAAGACGGGTCCTGACGATATCGTCCGTGAGTGGGGAGCGGTGGGCATCGAATAAATAATATTCAAAATTATTCCTAGCCGCTCTGAATGCGAATTTGATTGGATTTGATTGCGGGACAGTGCTCTGTTCCTTCCTTCTACCCCGGCGAGATACCGTGCGCTTTTCCACATGATTTCGTTTTACTATTCTTTAGCCGCATTCCGATAACGATTGTACATCCACAACTATTAACGTTAATATTTCTCCCATACCCGAACGAGAAAGCTTCACATACCACTCGAAGCACCCAAGTTAAAAACGCACTGTTTACGCAGCTGCTGCAACAAACACTAGCGTAAATCTCGAATCTCGAACTGCATTACTTTAGCCAGGTCGATGTGTAGTATCTTTCGCTGCATACCTACACGCTTTATAAATAACTCAAGCACCCGAACGTTTGCCATCCTATGTACAGGTATCGAATTTTTGTCAACCACGCGCAAGGATACAATTTTCCAGAGCAACAGACACCGACCGGGGTGCGTTAGAAGGATAGATTTGTGCCGTCGTACCTGAAACGCGTGTCTCGAATGCACAACCGTTTTCGCACCGACCTGCGTTGGCACTGTTTTGGGAAGTGGCTGTTCGTGTGTAGATTTGTTTTAAATTAAATCTCACTAACGGAACTTGTTTCGTGGCGTAGAGAAGCGCTGATTAGAGCCGGTGCAAGGGTTTTGCTAATAATCACTGATTTATAGAGGATTTTGGAATCCGTTGAAAGGATACACTTGTGTTGGTGAATGAACAAGCGGGAAAACTTAATTAAATTTGCTTCAACTTCAAGCTTGTTATAAAATGACCCTATAAAATTATAGGTAAATTTTAGAATGACATTGAAAAAGCTCTCTCTTTCGCAAATCTCTAACGAAAAATCATCGCATTAGGTGTCTTGCAGTACATAATATTGTTTTCTTAATAAACATAGTTTATTTTGATTGTTCTTAACATAATCAAGTCTTAGAACACAAAAAAACGAGAAATAAATTAAGTCCAAAAAATTATCCTCCTATGGAACTTATATTACTGCAAAAGTTCAGTCCGATTCATTAGAGAAATTCAATGAACAGTACACACGGGGCGATCTGTATGCACACTCCGTAATCAACATCTTTGCCCGTACTTCATCCATCCGATACACGTGACTTTATGCGAAGGATACAAAACCTTCCCGGGTCTGGGGTCCACGAGAGATCGGATTGCATCGATAAATTTATAATTAATACTGTATAAATACGCAACGCTGGTACTGTGTATCACGGATGCGAGAATCCAGTACCCTCCTTCGCATCGCACAGGGCACACAAAAGGAAAACCGCATACAGCGAAGAGCGAACCACACCATCAGGATTTTCACGCAAAACAAAAATCCCCTTTTGCAGCAGCAGCACACACAACTAACCCGCAGCATCTGCAAACTAACGCATGATCCTAGTGGCTCCCAACGTGAAGCTCAATTCGCGGACGAGTTGTTTCGAGCTGTACACGAAACCCGGGGAAAGAAGGGTATTGCCGACCCGGTCTCATTCCACAGAGACCTTACTTCCAATCCGTTTGCCAAAACGGAACCCATCGTGCCTACACGCTGTGGAATGTGTGTGCGTGTGTGTGAGTGTGAGACTATCCGTAATCTGGTGACCCGACCTTTCGCTCCCATCGGTTTTTTTTTGCCCAAAAGTGCGTCACGACACGGCTGCTCTTCGATACCCGGGTATACATCGCTATCTTCGTACACGTCGAAAAGGAAGGACTTCGCATTTAAGGCTCCGGGTTAGGAGAATAGCGGGAAATGTTTTCCCAGGGTTTCCCAAACCTACGGCGGAAGGAGAAACACATCACACCGCCCGTTCTAACGAGCCCAATCGTAACGCGCATCTACACGCACTGGCATAGCGTACGAATCTATGTAGGTACTGCTGCTGTATGTGCTTCTTTTTACCATAACACCATAACCTATGGTGAATGCCGAATGGAGTGGGGCACAGGAAACCCTTCAATACATTGGCGGGAAAATTCCGATGCATCTCGGGCAGCATATCGTTTCACGCCTCTCCGCATACCTGCTCCCAGTTCTCCCGTTTCCCCCTCATGGATACATCTATTTTGAGCGGATGTTCACTAGGGGAAAAAAACAAACCAGGACATAACGACTGCCACCAAACCGTGCTCGAAGCCTATCGAGCCGAGTAGCAACATCAACAAACAGACAAACCCATCCGCTTTCTGTGACATGGTAAAAAGGCGGAAGTGCTCGTCACCGTGTACGCTCCCCCGCTCTGCGCCGCTTTCTAGAAAACTCATATTTTCACAAACGATATGGAATGGGACGGTTTGGTGGTTCGCGGAAAATGGGATAAAAAAACAGGTTGCTTCCCAATACCTCCGGAGTGTGCAGAGTGTACGAAGTGTACCAAATTTTCATTTCATTTACCATTTCAATCTACACACAAAGCCCTCCCGCTCGCATGTATACACAGTGATCGGCGTGCAAGTGTGAGAGCGATAGAGTTTTCCGTTCCGTAGGCTTCAAGTCCTACCGCATTCGCCGGGACTTCCATAATCCATGGAAGGTTGTTTTTTTTTTTTATTTATTTTGCTTCTCCAGCAAGGGTCGGATGGATCGGAACGGTCGGATCGGCGACAAGAAGGGTTATGATGCCTCTCGCAGTTGCGTTTTCGAGCCCATCGTGATGGTGCTGCTGCCGCTATCGTCACAGCATAAAGGCAAAAGATTCAAACGGATGGATACCAACGAATGGTTCGTCCGCTGCTTCTTCTGCGCACCAAACATCCGGACCCAAGCACGATGCTAGAGTTCGTATTTTATGCTTCTCTAACCTCTCTAACCTGCCAGCCGGCGTGTAGAAGCGGTAACGGAGGAAGTGCTGGACCATAGCCGTGGTTCCGAGGCTTGTGGTTCTGTGTCCTTTGCGCCGTTTCACGGAATAGTGCGAACGAAACACGCGAGGGCCAGGGGTTTCGAGAAAGCTGCATTTTGCCAAGCACTGCACGGTTGAAGTACGCGGATGAAATTGCACCAATGAGAGCACTGATCGAACCGGGGGCATCATCGAGTGAGCATGTCTCGATACGATACGGGTGGGAATGGTCCAGGTGGAACGCGGGCAAAGGCACGCACTCGTACCGTACGCATCAGGCTCCCCAAAACGCTAGGAACTGCAGCACATGGATGGAAACACAGAACCACAGCCAAGATGCATATCATGGAGCAGACTGGTGCCCCCGTGAAACCGTGGTCGGTATATTACGCACCGGAATGCGCGGATGCGATTCGGTTTCGCCCACCATCCAACCCGGCATGGTAGTTGCAGCGTGATCAGCACACGCCAGAAGGCTCAAGCACATCCGGCGCGCGCGAGCTTGTGTGTGTGTGCCATTTTAGTTTATGTATCAACCGTTAACACAAGGGTTCGGGGTGAACATGCTAGCGCACACCACGCATTCGTGCTATGTGGGCACACTGAAATGCAATCGAAGTGGAGAGTTTGAGTAATAAAACAAAAAAAAAAGCAACCAAATAGAGTAAGTAACGCAAAAAAAGTTGATACGCGTGTGAAGGATTAACAGACAGATGCTAAGGGTGTGTAGGATAGAAATTCCAATCAGTACGAAAATGAACAAGATGCGTGTTTTGTTGGTTTTTGCGAACGACAAACCAGCGTTGGCGTTCATCGAGATTTGGTTTTTTTTAAGTCTGATCTGTATAATTTCGTTTCAAGTCGCAACATTTGTACCAATATTAAATATTCCTTTAAAGCAAAACGGAAAATGCAATATTTTATTGCACTTTTCTGGATGTTACAGTACTTGGTATATTACATATTTTGAAGCATCATGAAGAAGGAATAGATTTTCTTGTGGATCTGTAATCGAGAGAGACATTCATCATTGAACAAATCCCCTTTTACTCACTACTCACTACAAATCACCCATGTTGCCTACCGTTAGAAAAAGATTCATGTTAACGACAGTAAACCGGCCGCAGGTCAAACGCGTCGGATGCTGTGCACTTTGCAGCACGTACTTAAACATCACCTGCTGTGGCCGTTCCATCTCGGCCCAGGCAATGTCGTACAGTTGTTCCAGGAACTGATCACTCTTCAGCTCGATCAGTGTGCCCAACGAGCACAGCAGTAGCATTTGCCCTACCGCCATCGGTAGAATGAAATATCCAGGCAACCAGGAAAAGTCCTGCAATAGAAACTGTTAATGATCGTTGGTGCCTCATGCGAACCTTGACAAGTGAGGATCACGTACGCGATGTAGTTGGTTTAGGGTAAGTGCAGCCTGCAGCGAGTTGCAAAGAAATTCAACGAACGATTGAATCTGATAGAAATTCTCGATGTGTGTAATGTAGCTGCAACAAGACATTGATATTAAACACAAAACTAAATGCTTTAAATCGATAAGCCGATTGCTTACTTGGTAGATCGTTGTTGGAGCCGAATGATCTTCACCAACTGGTCACGGACGGTTAATGAGGTGGTTGCATCTTGCTCCAAACTTCCTGCGTTACGTATTGTCTCATCTAGTTGCTTCAGCCGCACAATTAACAGTTCGTACTGCAGGCAGATGTTGAAAACAAACGCAAAGTATATGTTCTGTGAGGGTACCAATCCAAGGGGACCGGAAAAAATGTATGCCAGCTGTACAGCAAGCGTACTCCAAAAGCCGTACGTGTTGTCCCCATCGGTGAAGGGGAATACGATGCCGAGTGGCAAAAATTGTTCGCCACGCAAGAGATAGAACCCGAAGGGCATCACCGCCACCAGCACTACGCTGAGCATGAAACCAAACGTGTACAGATGAACACTTTTGCAAAACAGATCGGTATATTTCGCCAGTACGCTACATTCGGCCGGGTGCGATCCGTTCGCATGTTGATACATTTCCTCCGCCAGCTTGATAGAATGGTAACAACCGGCCGGATCGCTAATGGCTACCGCTAGCCTAACCGCAGCGACAATGCCGTAGAAAACGGCCACAATGATAAGAAGCACCTGACCCATGTCACCCCACGACAGGAAGACACTGTACACCGACAGCCCGATAAAGGAGATAGCCATGAAGCAGGTAACGGCGATGCGACCCGTGACACGATGCTCGCGAACGTACACGTAACAACCGAACAGGGCAAGAATCTTGTTTTGCCAAGCCACTGTAGCTCGGAAACGTTCCAGCGAATGGTGCTTTTCGATTGAGGTTTCCATTCTCGATTGGGAGCGTGCGCTACTTGCACTGATGCTGATCGAATACTAACCGGTTGCTGGACAGGACGGAAGTAATTATAGCATTTTACAATTACCTCCACAGTGAAACAAAGCCGTAAGGTGTCAAACAGAATTTTCGATTGATATCCCGTGATTGTTTCGATCAATTAGGGAAGTAGTTATTAATTAATATTTAAACGAAATAAATTTATTACCAGCTGTGTAATCAAAGTAATATGCTTTGCTAGGAGCGATATTTAAAAGCTAACACTGGAGAAAGATTGGTGTTTTGCATTTTTTATAACTTAATTATTCAATTTATTCTGCTGTTAGATAGTCAGGTAAATTAAATAAATTATCTTCAAAATTGCGATAAATACGGGACATTACTTCAAATATAAAAAAAAATATCATATCAACTACAGAGAATGGTATGAGTACCTAAATATGAAACCTTGGGAAATTCGAGGAAAAGTGTTTCTACTAGCAACAAATAACCTGCAAAGAGGAAAACCGTTTTCTCAGAACCATTATCACGAATACGGCGAAAGCCCCCTAGGGGAAACAGACGGTTGGGCGATAATATTAGCATCTTTATGGCTGCTGTTAATTTTTCGCCAACACGTACGAAGGATGTAGGAAGATTTTATGGTATTATTCGCACTACGCCACCGTGAAAGTGTTGGGTTTAACTTGAAAAAAGAGATTGTTACAGCAGCAACCCATCAATTTCACATCCGCTGCCATGGTCCTGTTGCTGACTATGACGCACTCTCTCTTGTTTTACGTGGAACATGTGTGCATGCAGCATATAATTACCACAATATGTAGCAAACAAACACCAGGAAAGAAAAAGGAAACCAAAAGAAATACAGTTGTTGGAATGGAGTTGATAAAAAAGCGATCATGTTATGAAAAGCTCATAAAGTTTGTGTGAAAGACTGGGCGCCTCCATCATCGATTTACATGGTGAGCGAATAATTAACACAATTTTCTCCTCCGACCGCAATATGATTTTTAATTGCTTGCTTAATTGGTTTCGAGTCTAATTTAAGTTATTCTTTTGGTAACGATATTGTAGATACTAATACTGAATTGCATGAGAATTGCTTTATTTTAGCAAATACAAATCATGTTCATAAACTGTCCCCTTGCACGTTTACAGCTTTCGAGAATTATTCATCATGAAATGGTTTACTCGATATACAGGCCATAAATACACGCTAATGAAAAGATGCTTTTCCTTAACCGATTGTTTGCTCTCACCCCAATGACCCCTCCTGGTGGTGTGAAAATCTCGTAAAATAATAATAGCCGTACCATTTCTATTACTGCTGACGATAAATAGCAACGCAGAAACGGACGAAAATGGTACGGGTTCGAAAAATGTCTCGTCGCCAACTTTTACGTCGACTTTCTTCATCATTACGATGGTGCATTAGCATTAATGAAACAGAGGGAGGGCCGGAAGGGTGGAATTCACCCTTCATTTTCACCACTTACAACCACTTCCGGTTCAAGCACCAACGTGGCAACAACAACGATCGGTCGGGTGAGATTTTTCACCATAGAATATAGAATATTAAAGAGTGCCTTACCCTGCCCGTCATCTCGCCTTACTCACCGTCGTACACTTTATTTTTCAGCGGAAGTTAGGTATGGGCATAGGTCATGGGTGGTACGGTTGTAGTTGGAAGGCACCGAGAAAGGAAAACAGTCCACAGCGGGGTGGTGTTATAGTTAAATTTGCATAACGAATAAAATTATTGCACTACCCGGTGAGGTGGAAGGAAAGCGCCAGCGAGGTGAGTGAGAGCACGAACACAGGGAGACACACGATCGGCGACCGACCGACCGACCATTGCCATTTTCCGTTGCTAAAGTTTAATGTTTCTTTTTCACTCACAGTTAGTGTCGGTGCGCGCTATGCAGCCCGGTTTGCATATCGTTGGTAGGCAAGCAGAAACAAAAAAAAATTGTCTAACGTTGGTCCAACGAATGGTGGCAAAGAATGAAGCGCTTAAAAAATTTCCCCACGGTCGTAATAAAGTTATTATGAATTATTATCGCTATGAGTTAAAATGGAAATAAATTACTGGACTTAACAAGAAACGTGGAACGTGTGTAGCATAGGCATAGGCACCGGAAAAGTGAACCACTAAGGAAGATCCACACTCTATCAAACGATGTATTTGGGAAACGATTCTTTAGCAACTTAATAGTATAAAATTTCCTATGCTAAATCATTTTTTTCTAAACTAATACATTAGACAAATTTTAATTTATCGTTATATAAAAGATTTAAAAAAAATTTAGTTTTTAAATGATACTTTAACTTCGATTTTTCAAATGTTCAAATGTTCAAATTGTCAACAGTGTATAATTCTTCAAATCATAATCTTATTGATTCGAGGTATTAGAACAATTTAACCATTTTCAATTACGCTCACTGACAAAAATTAACTTTGACAACTTTTTAAAACAAGATTCAATAGTTTAATGTACTTTTTCCAAAATCAATGGAACATTTTCAACCGATAGTGATGCAGCGACGTTCACATCTTAAAGCCATGACTTCATTGGAGAAAGACGTAACAGGCAGATAGAGAGAACAGGCAAATATCATATGAATTTTGTATGAATCCACAACTTATCTCCATTTGCATATATCAGCATGCACCCGCTGCAGCTTCTTTTGCAGCCGGCTTCAACAAATAAAACCTTATCGCAAACGTTATTGGCTTTCTTTTCTTGTTCGTACTCTCCAAGAACCATTGCTTTCTCGACTGCAGATCTATTTACATTCTTCCAATACCTCAATCAATTCGAGTGGAAAAATGGTCCAGTTCGTTCACCACCTAGACTCACCACAAGATGCATGTCTAACAACTCACATGTTTTTGTTTTTTTGCCAAGCTAAGTCACAAAACAAACGACCACAGAAAATATTATAAATGAAAACCGTTGATTTTAAGCCCTGCCTTCGGTGAAAAATTAATTATACGTACACAATTTCCCGCAACCGCTCCCATTTCTCACACATACTTGTTATCACTTCATCTGCGCTTTAAATGCAAACAATTAGGCAGCATATTTTGCGCCATTTACCGCGCACTCCTTGTATACTGGGGAGGTGAGCATGCTTTATTTATGTAGACACATACACACACAAACAGACACGTACAAGCATAAGCTTTCTAAACAACAGCAGAACAAAGAAAGCTTGTGCAGCGGGTAGTAAATTTACACCGACCAGCTCTTCACTTGTTCATTGCTTCGTAGTAGCAGCACTGCTACTGCTGCTGTTGATTAGAAGCCAATAGATTGCACGCTGCATAATGTGGAGTTGCTTTCCGGAAGTGGCACGATGATGCCCTAACCCACTTATCACAGAAATAAGCTGCTTCCCCTTCTATGAAGTGGCTTCTGACCGATGCCACTATCAAAGGTACCACTGCTTGCCACTACCGACACCAAGCTGACCTTCCTTGATCGTGCCAGGCATAACCTTGGTTAACCGCAGATGGTCGAGGGGTCCAATCTAACACTAGAATTTACACATCCTCCCACTCAGAAGTTCAAGCGGGTAGCTCACCCAGTTTGCCTCGAGGAAACTAATTTCTTCCGAAAAGATTCACCCAAGTGGGGTTGGAAACTTCTGGCTTTGTGTAAGGGAGTACACCAAGGTACACCAACACAAGCACCACACAACGCTCCTTTTAACCTGCGATCTGTGTCGGATGTTGTTCGCCGGGTTTGGGGTGGGGGAGCAAAATATGCTGAAACATTTCGTACACCCGACGATGCCCGAAACAAAACGTACGAGCCATGGCGTACTAACTACACTTCTTCCCAGCGCAACACCCAACGCCGGGTCCCATAACCGGAACAATTTTGAGTGGCTGCCTGGTGCACCGGGTGCACTTAGATACATCGGATGTGGTTTTGTGCCGGCAGGATCCACAACAGTGTACCCGGTCTGCTAGAATGTCTGCTGCTGTCTGTCTGTCTGCGCTCGTAACGCTCTCCTTGTGTTCTTGTGTGCCAACGCACCACCCCCGAACAGCTTGGCACGAGCGGCTTGCATCCTAAAATGCATTAATATACCGGAACACGTTCCTCGTATTCCTGTCATCCACCCATGTGTGTGTGTGTGTGTGTGTAAGGGAAAGCATAGCAACAATCGTTCAAAACGAGAACGAATGGAAGAAAAAAACACCGACTACAGGAAGTAGGAGAATTCGAAACAGGCTAAGCGGTGTTAAGTACGACGAAAAAGTAGTGAGGAAGTAACAAGTCGGTAGCTAGCAGGAGCTGCTGTGGTTGCTCCGTGCGGTTGTTGTTGCGGCTTCAAGCCACCAGGCAACTGCATATGTATAATGGTGCTGCACAAGCACATATGTTGGTTCTGAAGCACCACCAACGGATGGGTAGGATCGAGAAATTCCCGTGTAGTGAGGGTACACCCCTCGTAGGATGTTTGGATGTTCAACTTTACTTTCTATTTCTCTCTTTTCTATCTCTCTGTCTCCCTCTTTGTTCCTAACCCGCATTCTTCGTTCCACAGAAGCACAGGATCGAACACCGCAGGGAGATGTATCCTAGGAAAATGTATTTTCATACTCCACCATCACCATCACACACACACGCCAGCTTCATCCGTTGGTACGGAACTAATGGAAGGGAACATCCGGTAAGAATGTATCGTTCGATTAGGTGCAGCGCAACTGTGAGCTGATGTATCGAATAAAATGCAACATACGATCATCGATTCTACCAGCATCAGCAGGGCAAGTGAGCGGAGTGCACTGTATTCGCAAGCATTTCCCAGCTCGTTTCAACTAGAACGAGTTCGAGGTACCGTGGGCAACAAGAGACACGGAACAGCGGATGGGAGGAGCGTGCATTTGAAAATGCTTAAAGTTACGATGTGTGAAAATGTTGCGGCTGCCCGTAGAGCGCAACGGAAAACTGGAAACGGTGATGTGAAGGTGAAAGAGAGTTGGCTCCCTGTTTTCGTTCAATAGAGCGAATGCGTAAACGAAAAAAAAGGAAAATCTTTGGAAAATGTTTTTCAAATCTCTTTTTCGCCACTCTGCAACCTTGTTTTCCCCAGTAACTGCAACGTCCGTTATGCTGCTGCAGTGTTGCAATCCTGTTGACCTAACGCATCCTTTCATTGCACTCTAGTCGTTAGCATGATCCTCGATGCGCGGTTGGGGTGTGTTCTGTTGTCAATGGTAGGAAACACGTATCCGGGATACACCATGACGCCATGGGTGAATCATGTGAAGCATCCATACCGGCGGCCCTCAAAGCGAAAAAGATCCATTTTCGCTGTTGTTTGTTTCTCTAATATTTGTTAAAAATATTATTTTGACATTTCATTCTAATGATACAAGGCACCATACTATACCATAACTTCCTCAGCGTCATCGTCATATCAGCAGCACCAAAAACGACAATACGATTACTGATCATGACTAGCTGCGAGGGTTGTGCTTCTCAAAGCCACCACTATACAACACATATTCATGCCGCCATGTGTAGTCTAGCAAATGATATGAAGTGTGCATCATATACCAACGAACGTACCCCGTTAGCATCTCCGTTTCTCTATCGTGTTCAAAAACACACAAAGTTGCCCAAAAAAAAAGCAGAAGTTTCGTGGGATGGTTGCAAACACCCATGACCCGGATCATTCGATGCATCTGACAAAGCGCAGCAGTGTGCAACAAAATGTTTTCCGGATGTGAGCGAGTGTGTGAAGCAAAGTAAGTACGGGGCACAACATTCCCCAGCCAGTGGTTTCCACGCGCACGACGATGTTCGTTGCGGTCTTTCGGAGTGTTGCTTTTATGATTTTCCACCAACCGGAATGGAGACTACATCGCAAGAAAGGTTTCGCCAAAGTTATGTACTGCGGACGGAGATGGAGAATGGTTTTAGAGAGCCACAGAGAGGAACTGTCGCCCGAAATGGTGGGATTTTCTGACGCAAGTGATAGCCTTACGAACCGTAACAGTCCAAAACAGTTTAACCTTGTTCGAAGTGAAGTCGACGCGGTTTACAACAGAATAAACAGAAGTAAGAATTGTTATACTATACTTAGTAGTATGAGCTCCCTCAAGACAAATTTGAGTAACATTAGAAATAAATCTAATGCATACCAATAAAGAACATCAAGTCATGAAAAAAGCACTTAGTTTTGATAGAATTGTAATGAAAATATTGAGTACAAATTCTATAAAAACTATAAAACATTAAGTAAAAGACATTCTAAAGCGTTATGATCAGTATATTACTATAATCAGCTTTTGCGGAATCAATCATCGTAAACTACATCACGAACACGTATAACACAATGTTATAGATATCCAGCATGGTCGGTTCCAGCAGGATAATATTGATGTATCGTTTACAATTTTCCCCAGAAAATGGATCGTTACGATGTCTAATCACACGATAGGCGACATAAATCTATCTCTCGCGCTCATAAGTTTCATAATTTTGACCACAAAGCAAACCACTCTGTGCGCACACACACACCAACGTGGCCACATTTAGTTGTCTTCTTCACGCTCTCCGAAACCACCATTCTCCACTGAAAACCATCAATTTTCTCTTGGCCAACCAAGCGAAACCGCCCGTCCACGCTTGAAGCACGGCACCGCGCGCCCAACAGCTGGCAGCATCGGCTAAACTTTGCACGCGAACACTCACCAGAACATGACCATAAAGTGTATGCGGCCATGGGGATGAGACCAAGAATGGTGGGATGGTGCGGGCAGGACACACCACCGGGTACGATGATATGCAGCTAACCGCTTACGACTGAACTTTTGCACTCGAAGCTCACAACATACGTTTGGTCCCCCGGGTGATTCACCGCGTAACGTACACTCGGCTCGCTTATGGCCGCCATGCGCTCGGTGCTGTGTATTAAGTGCAACAAATTTATGATTATGATTATGTAGAAAGTTCTCGATCTCAGCGACGCGGCGAATGGCGTTCGGTAACTGGTGGCGCCGCCAGTGTGCTTGCTACCATTTTCGCTTCTGTGGTATCCACTTCTTCTATTCGCACTATCGCTTTACACTATTTGCTGGCTCAAAAGCTCTACTGTACTTGGATTCTTCTCGTGCCCCGCACATTTGATGCATTAAATTGTATTGTTATCGTAATTTATTACATTGTGAGCGAATTTTCTCACTTCAATGCTTGCACAATGCTAGATTTTCTTTCTACACTAGTCATCGACACTAGCTGGAAATTCTGCAAACGCTAGCACCAGAAGGGAAAACGGGAAAGATTTTTTGGCACCATCAGCATCCGTTTACTGCGCTGCACACTTGTAAAACGACCCGTTGGCGATGGGAGTGTGCTTTATCCTGTGTTGCTTCCTTCGAATAGAAAGCATCAGAAATCTATAAAACCAGCACATTTGAGATGCTCAAGTCATGTGCGAAAACGACCTCAAAATATTGAAGCCATTTGTATAGTTCAAATCCATGTCAGTGTATTCACAGGGTTTTTGTCCGTATATTATTGTTGAAAAATAGTCACTTCAAAAGTCAGTTTTCCTGACTATAAAACACATTTATTAAAGACATCTATTTTCTGTATCACAATTAGTGCCTACGCTCTGGTTGTAAAGCAAAACAAACAATCATACAGCAACCTGCCACCATATCCTCGACAACTAATTTAACTTATTAAACTGCAATAACGCAAATTGAACAAGCGCACGGGAGGAAAAACTTTCCTCTGCCAAAACCATAAAACCGAATGCCGATTTAAGCTCTCGAACGGCTTAGGCTGCTAATCCGTTCCCGGTTGCATACACAGCCCGTTGCAACCGGGCACGTATGAGTGTTTGCCGTTGCGGTATGTTTGTGGCTGGTTCGTGTGCCACACTGCCACTCGCATCCGCCATTCACCACCAAACAACAAACCCTACAAAACAGTGGCCGAAAAACCTCACACCCCGTTACCGTTTCTAGCGCAAAAGGATAAGGGAAAGCCAGCGTCGTTATAGATGTGCTTCTTAATTGATAATAAATATAAAATAATAAAACGAAATTGCTCGTCGGAGACAGGAATACCAATTACGGCTAGAGATTGTTGTAGCGACGACTGGTTTGCAATCCTACACACAAAATGGCAATGGCATTATCGATCGGCACCACGACATCTGCACTGCTTTTGTTTTGCTTTTCTCTGGCTGTGTTACACTACTTCCCATTTCCTTGTGTGTGTTTGTGTGTGACAAACCATGCGTTTACCATTGCAGTAGATGCAGTTAGTGAAGCTTTAGCTGGTCGAGATAAAACCAACTGCGTAGAAGCTTTTCCAGACGAATGATCCTGCCTCGGCGAGGGCAGACAATTGAGTAGATTCGAAAGATGCGACTCTAAGCTGCGTGGGGTTTATTGTTGGATTAGGGGTCCTATGGTACTTATTCCATTCCGATCGTATTCAAGCGCCGGAAGCGTTCGAGTGGATATGATTGAAATTCCTAGCTGAAGGTTGATCGGATTTCAATGAGCAAAGGCATAAACTGAAGTGACGGTATTTACTTAAGGGTATTCTTCGCAAAGAAATTATATTGCTAGTACAAGTAAGGGTTGGTAAGATGTTTTCCACGAACGAAATAAAAGATAACAAACTTGATAAAATGTTATATTGAGCAAAACAGCTTATATTGCGAATTTAGAGGAGTAAATTGAGCGTGGTTTTTAGAATACTGTACACAATACGTGAGTAAGGTTTTTAACTCACACGACCTTAAATCGATAATTATTTAATAATCTTAAACAATGCATAAACATTGCAAGAGAGACTACATCTCTAAAATAATGTTAAAGGAACATCGCTTCGCTCACACCGAATGTATCTCACATTTTATTCGATTTCCCGCCTTCATTGGATGTTGATTTAGGCATAAGTTATTAGGATCTTTTCCTCTTCGTTTACCAGGCGGCTCCATCGTCACCATAACGTTGTCTATAACGCTCGGTCATTGCGTTCACGATTGAGAAAACCCCGGGAATGAAGATGAAGCAATCTACTGCACACACGAACGACACGCTAATAAAATAAAGCAATTTACTTGAACGTTCGCTGAATGGGGACATTACATCGAGCCTCCTCTTCCCACCAAAACGTCCATCGACAAACTCAACAACGACAGGCGACAGATAATGGAGTGATTTTCTTTCGGTGCTCCCTCACGGAGGCAAAAAAAGAACGATCGACACAATAAAACCTATTGATGACTCGTGGTCGTCTCGAAAACCAATCAATGGACGCAAGCGAGTGCGAAGCTTCTTTTGGCAACAAATAAATAGCCGGCACCGATCGATAACACGGAGCGCGAAGTAACAACAATCATAATTTCTCGTTTGGTAAAGAAAAAGCAGCATCCACAATTCAAGCGGACATTTGATCGTCCGTTGGGTAATAAGGTGGTCGTCAATAGTAGAGACACGGGGTTTTTTTTTTCGTTATGAATCCTTGTGCCTTCATGTGGCTTATAAAAACGATCGAATCATTCACTTACCATAACATAATGTCTCTGCATTTCCGTTTTCTCGCTCGCCAGCTTATCACATTCGAGTTTTAGTCTGCAAAAAAACAAGAAAAAAAGACAATTTGGTAGGATTAGCTTTCTTTGTTTGTTTAAGTCGTTTGAAGGAGTTCGTCAGCATAAATTCTAAATACTATTGTTTTATAAGAACATTTATATGAATCACTTTACGTTCCTTTATACAAATCCTCAAGTAACATTCTTGTTCCACAGACAGAGTTAATAAATAATTAATTCATAACAGATTGTCCTTTTTTTACGGGAAGCTAATATTTTTTTTTCACCAAAAAATATCATTTCATGTTACAACATCAAATTAAAAAGTTTAAAAAGTTCTCCATTGGACTAGGACCATTCATTACATGGCCAGGAGTGAGAGAGATCAACGTTCGATTAATTGTCGCCAAGCAGCATCCCATCGTTCCATTATCCCGTATGATCTATGGCAGACACGCGATAACCACACCATGTATACATGACCGCCCGGAGGTTCTATAACATGGTGTACATACCACCCTCTTACTACCGGGATTGTTACAAGATAGAAAAAAAACTGAACTGAAAAAAACACTTCAAAAACATCATTTTTACCATCAACCAAGTACGGTGTGGTTTATTGCGAATCTAACCAACCGGAAGCTTCATGTGTTGTACGGCAAGCGAATTGCAGGTACACCACCGACTGAAAGACACGCGTAAAAAAAACTAAATGCTCCGTGTCTGTTCATGTCATCAGTGTGAAGGATAACAAAAAGGCTAAAGAATCTGTGTAATAAAATAAACCGAGAGAAAAGACAAAAAAAAACCGCACCCTCCCTAAAGCAAACAAGCACCCAATGACCATCGTCAACAAGCGACCCAACGATACGATTGAGCTTTCTTTTTTTCTCTTCCTTCCCCGGTTCGTTTATTTATTTAAAATCTAAGGCAAATGGGTAGACGCCGTCGGAAGCCACGATCCATGATGATGATGATGAAAATGCTCGCTCGCGGATGTACGGACGTCCTAGTGTCGGTAACACTCGTCAGGATTTAGCAGACAGAAACTTCGCACTGCTGGATTTGAATAGCAAAACCCACAAACAAAGTAAAAATGCAGCTCGGAAAAACCTCGAAAAAGGTACACATTTCCCGCTGTTGTTACTTACGTTCGGCGCTGACAGCCAGCATCGCGAACATGAACTCTATTTAGCGTTTTTAGGGTCGTTTTTTGTTTGTTTGGTGTTAGAAGTTGTTCCTTTGTTTCGCGTCGGTTACACCATAGTGTTACGGGCGCGACCGCACATCAGTCGGGATTTGATTTTTTTCCATTTTTAATTTGTATCATGATTTGTTACATTTTTCGCCTCTTTATTTGTATTACCACCGGTGGGGTTTAGCTACAATGTGTGCGGAGTTTGACGGTTTGGCAAGTGTTTTTTATTTGATCAGTTTGTTCTTGTTATAAAGTTTGCTGTTTTCGTTGGTTTTGTTCTTCTCTTTTATTCTTTTTTATGAAAATATGTACCATACTATGCTACCTTGTAGTTAACAATCTCAATGAAATTGTATTATGGATTGAGGCACAATGTCTTGTAATGATCTCGCATTTTATCATATATTTTATTTAATTGTAAATCAATTAAATAAGTTTTTCAAGACGCTCAACAATTCTGATCAGGGTCTTCCAAAGAAGAATGTATTTATTTACTTCATCTTTCAATAAAAAATAACAATAACACCTGTTTGCAAAACAGAGATTTCCTTTGTAATTAATTGGCTTGATTGCTTGTTTGAGAATACAAGAAAAAAAAATCACCAACACTGTTGTGATGTGTTTTTCCTTTCTTCTTGTGAATCCGTTTTTTTTCTTTCATTTCGCTACCAAAAATTCCCAGCGGCCACGCGCGAAATGTTGAACGTATTCAAATTCAAACCGCTTATCCAAACTTTCCGAAAACCGTTTGGAGGGTCGTTCCCGTCGTCGGTACGAAACGAAACCACTTTTTTCATCGCCAGAACATGGATCCGGTTCGTTTATTCTTTCGAGACTCTCCGGTGTTTGTAACGTTTACATGTTGTTGCCTCGATTTTCCCCAGCAAACAACAAAATAAAAAAAAGGATATACTGGCAGTATGGGCCGAAAGATTTGCAATCTGTGCCAGGGCCATGTTTTTCGCCAACCCCAAGCACACGCGCGCACACGCCTTCAAATCTTGTGCGCCAGCCAGGGTGAATCGACGCAGAGGGCACACCGGGAATGGGATCGGTAAATCCCTAAAACTCGGTGTGGAACGGATCTCAAACACGAATGAATATTAATCGACCATACATACACACGCACACTTTGCAACGGTTTTGCAAAGGGTCCTTTTCGGTCCTTCTCGGGGGGGAAAAAGGTGATGGTGTGGCAAGTGATTTAATTTGTATCCATTAGCAAAAGAAACGAACGGCGGATATGATTCCTATTTTTTTGTCTTGCTTCCTTTCATTTCGTTGCTCACTCCCCTTCTGGGCGAGCGTAAATTAACACAGTAAGTGAGAGATCTCCTCTTTCACGGACAGTTTTTGGGGGGTTTTTTTTTAGTAACACGGATTTTCGGTTCAAATTCTGCGCTTGCGGAAACATGACGATTTGTTATTTGCTTTGCGCGCTTCTTATCTAAACGCCATCCCGTGCTTCGATTGCATCTCGTTAGGGCGATTTTGAGGTTTTCGATCTCGACGAAGGGTCGATCGTCCGCTTCGACAAGGGACGGAATCGCTTTCATGATTGTTATTCACTTCACGTCAATTTTTTTTGCGCGCTAAGTGCTTCCTGTTTTAATATTCCCATCCCGAAGCTGATGCATTCACCGTACGGAACTGTTCCTTGCGAATCGTTTTGTGATGGGGGAAACAAGAAATCTGTTCATTATGATTGTTTCGATAAAAAGGGGTTCGGGGTTTTTTAAAGAAGAGAAAAAAAAACGATTGGTAAACTTAAATGTATTTTTGTCATGGTGGTGGATATGCTTTCAACCCTCAATGATTTATGGCTACGATGGTTCTGTTGCGCCCTTGAGAGGATGTATTGGATGTAGGGTAAAAACTCTTTTCAAAGATTAAAGTTTGTTTTCTAAAATATTCTTCATTGGATACAGCAGGATAAAAAAATGGCACAGCATAAATGGATAATTCATGAGCGTAGGGTTCGAATCCTTGACTCTGTGAGCCACCTATGGGTCACCGGTTTAAAGAGAGTGATTTTTCCCGGTAGTTCTCGGTGGTTTACGTTACCGCTACTACAACCAATTGCACTTAATGTTCACACTTTAACGAAACATTTGCCAACCGCATTTTGTTCGCACCAGTTCGTGCTATTACACTATTAAAGCCTCGAAGGATTCCCCGATCGTACCCCACCCGGTAGCGTAAAAGGGTGCAATGGTAATAACAATAACGTGCAAATGTACAACTCGACCGCAATCGCTTCACTACTACACACATATCGAGGAGTGGCTTGTCACAGCGTTCGACTAACTGCTCTTTCTTGCTTCCTCTCAGATGATAATGTAGCATAAAAGAGAACATGAAAATTCATTTTCCCGCATTACCCTCTCAGCCAATCCTTCGGTGAAAAGAATCCAAATGTGTCTTGCTCGTTTGCTGTAAAAAAAAAACGTATCCTCGGTCTCGTTTCTTCCGCTACACAAACACAGAAACACACCCAACCTAGCATACCGGCCTGATGTGGCGTTGCTATAGATGCACAGATTGAGTCCGGAATCGAATTTTCTACCCGGTACGCCACTCTTGTCACCCGTCACCATCATCGTCCCGGAAGCTATCTAATCGGTCTTCCAATCTGCCATGTCCTTTCACCCCGTGTTTCCGGGCCAGAAGAAAATAATTCCCGCACGGCATTGGAAATGGCAACAGCCATTTCTTTCACCTACCCTTGGCCATTTCTTTCGGGCTTTTGTTTGCGATGTTCAACACGATCAACATCTATTCCACTTATTGAGTCGATTGAAAACAGTTGCCCTCTTTTCCTTCACACCAACACCACAACACATACACGGGGTGTGTTGGTGGTGAAAATCGCTTCCCTTTCGAACATTTACTTACAATCGAACGAACAACACTGTCTGTCTCTCGGAGCGAGTGTGTACCTTAGCTTTCAGGCTATGGCTACTCTCGTATCTAGCGGGGAAGGAACGATTACTGGCTGAATGGACGATGTACTCGAGTGCGAGATTGTGTCTTTATTTGCAATGTAAGAAGAAGCATGTCCTGTGGATAACGTTGAGACTTTGAGGCCGATTTCTATGTGGGAAAACGGTGAGCAAGTACGCAGTGATAAAAGTAAATACTAATGTCCGTCTACCCAGTATGTTCATGTACTGTCTCACACCAGAACAACTGTTGTTCGTTTGCTTGCAGTGCTTTGCTTCACTCATGAGTGACTAAGTAGAAGCTACCATTTTTTTTTCAATTTAAAATTACAGTGTTTGTCAAAACAGTATCTGCTCACAAAAACACAATCCCAATCTGCTATTTTTAATAAGACTACAATAAGGTATATCTATACCAAACTATGATATACAGCATTTGTATTCGTAACACACATTTTGGTTAAAAAAATATATCAAAAACGAGTTTATAACGTATAAATAAAGAAAAGTAAAATGCAGACATTAAAAAAACAACTTGCACATATTACCGAGCCAACACGTGTTACATTTAAGAAGCATCAGGAGGACAACACTATGCCCTATGGTTTCAATAAATGGTCATACTTTATTGTCTAACGTATTTAGGCCCTGTTTTCATAGGGATGACAAAAATTGCCGATTTATGAACATGAACATTCACAACTTCAAAATTTTAGGATCTAATGACTTCTTCTTCTTTCATGTCCTAACGACCTCTTAAGGTCATGCCTGCCATTTCTGGCTTACTAGACAAACGATCTGATGAGCGTTTGTCAAATTTTCTTGCTCTAATATTGCTTCATGAGAACCTATCGTACATAAGTTACCTAACACGGAGAAATGGCCGAAATCGCAATTTTGAAACGCTTCGACCATTCCAAATCGAATTCAATAGTTTGCAGTTTCCCATGTTGTCAACCTATAGAATACCATAAGTATCTTCATTTTTATCGATATAATGGTTTTTTAGATCAGAAAATTTAGTTAATGACAACTCTATTAAAGATAAAAAAATATTAGAATCATTGCCACATTTTTTTCCCAAAATTTGGTGCAGTGATTGTTTTGTACATCACTGTAAATAGTTATTGTGCTGCCAATGCTTCCATGTTATGTAGCCTTTAGAAGTAGTTGAAGTATTATAAATATTATTCAGTATTTTATTTTTCTTCTATTACATAATTATTGATTATAAAACCAAGTATGTTTTTCAAAGTATTTTTAAGAAAATTATTTTTTTATTAGATGAAAGAATGCTTTAGATTTTCAAGTAAAAATAAATTGACGTTCATTCCTAAAACAATTGTCCCATTTATGATGATGCAATGTACAAATAATTGCATAACCACAAAAGAAACGAATAATTTGTTCTGTCCAAATCAACTCACCAATCGCGACCACAATCCCACACCAAAGCTCACACACCTAGGGTTA